>OY744606.1:35033603-35293603 GCA_963556255.1 Allolobophora icterica
GAAAGAAAAGGATGAGCAAGCTCTGTGTCTTGTCATGCATGTATTTTCAATACTGTCCATCAAAATGTCTGCTTGGAAGTTGTATTATGGTAAATAAATGATCGTGCTATGATCTTGATGATCGTTAATAGGCCTATCCTCATAATTATACTGTGATCTTCTTTACGATTAAATTAAAGACATTTTGTTATTTCTGTTCGAGGTTTCGTTATATACTTTGCAAGTATTCGGAGATTCCTTTAAAGCAGGTTGTACGCCGTTTTCGACGTCTATACAGCCGGGTCCCTTTGAGTCGAACGTGCTGTTAAAAGCAGTGAAAGACAATCCAGAGGGAGGAGAATTGCAGCAGCGCCAGTAAAAACAACAGCAGCGTATCCGGCAGTTACTGGACGTGTTGTGTGTCCTCCGTGGATATAGTTCATAATATTATGAGGGTTGGTCGGCATTTATCTCTTGTTAGATGTTATAATTGTCCAGCTGTGTGTCGAAAGTATTAAAAGTGGTCGTCGTCACCCGCAGAAAATCCACGGTCCGCCGTTGGCAGAGGACGGACGGACGGACGGACGGACGGAGGGACGGACGGACGGACGGACGGACGGACGGACGGAGGGGAATGTAAGAAGTGAGCGCATGAAACACCCTGTAATGGCTTAACGCCGGTACCTTAAGTGCATTCTGCAGCGGCCCATCGGGTGCCGAGGCGGCCACCGTGTGATCGGTGGCTGCGAGGCTTTGGCCGGACAACAGGACTATTCTATTAGCGGCTGGAACTCGAGATGGATGGATGGGAAGGGAAACAGGTGCCCGCCGCCACCGCATCCGACGCTTACCCGCGCGCACGGTCAACAAACACGCATTTCCCAGCCACAGGAGCAGCAGCAGCAGAAGCCTCAGCCCCCTCCTCCCTCGAATACCCCTCGCACCCACCTCCTCCGTGACGCAGGTACAGACAGAAATCATCTTCAGCATCATCGTCATAGTCATCGTCATAGTCATCGATCTTCGTCGCTAGATGTCATCACTGTGTCGTGCTCTGCTAACACCGATGCCAGAGAGACACGGGCACTGAATGGATGGAGCACCGTCAATGCAATCACACCGTCACCTGCACAACAACGATTCCCCTTCGCTTAAAATCCACATCGTAAAAAAACTAACCAGACCGGTTTAGAACTACTAGTTTCACCAACTTCCTCTTGCGCCGGTGCCACGATCGCCCATGCAGTCTCATGAGTTTCGTTGTAGTACATGTGAACAGATTTTCCATCATCACCATTAAGATTGTCATCGACAGTCCAACCGACAGACAGAAGAAAGTCCTAGAAAAAATATCCTATCCGTTAGCATTCATTAAGAATCATCCCTGGAATCATGGCGGACAATTGTCTGTTAATTGGCGTCGCTTGTGGTAAGCCTATGTAAAGTGTAAACTCTGAGAAGATCTGTTCTTGTGAATCTATAGAAGGGTGCACATGCTTGACGAGGAACAGATTATTACTTGCAGTATATGTCCACATGATTGACCAACAAATACCAGGCAGACCAGCTTCACTGCAGCATGTATACCCTAAATGGTCATGTGAATAGAAGTGCCATGAAAATGAAGACAGAGGAGATGGATGGCGATAGAGGGGTTTAACATGCAACAAAGGTTAACTGTCACAACTGTCATTGGAAAGACGTCATTGGAAGACTTTGCCCTTACGTTAAGCGGTGCAGATCATGAATGTCGGATGGTGAGATTGTCTTCAGTATGGAGTCATATATGTCGAATGTGATAAATTATGTAGAAATTGTATCAACTGAAACAAGAGCCCGTGCCCCATCGTTTGCCAGCTGAGTGACTGCCATCCATCCACAGGTCGCTATGCAGCTGCTGGACTGGGAGCCTGCGACTACCGTATAGGCCTACGTTCACTGTTCAGCAATAAATGAACCAGTAGGCCTAGGCCTATACACAGCACCAGTTAACGAGTTTGTCGTTCAGTCGTCGCGATCTGGCCTTCACGACAGAGAATAACAGAGAACATGGGCGTCCGCAGGAATGTTTCTGGGGGGAGGGTTTCTAGGAGGCAAAATTTTCTGGGGTGGTCCGGTAGGGGCAACGTTTCTGCATGGAATGGCTGAATAGCTATTCATGAACACAGACAACGAGACAATTTTAAAAATCCAGGGGGCATCATAGCACTGCTGTCAATTGAATCTTTTCGTGCTGAGTCAATTCAAATTGATGTCTTTGTGAAGTTTGAGGACGAGTTTGACTCTATGGCATGACAATCGTAAACTTTCTCTTCGTTATATATATGGGTCTATACAGTACTCTTTACAGCTAATATATATACTTTAAATGAAGTGATTCTTTTTAAGTGTCTTAACTTGAAGTAGTTGATGTGAAGAATTTATGTAGCCATCCAAATCAAATCTCTTGTCAACGCGACTCGGTGTGAACATGTGCTAGAGCATTCTCATTTTTGGTGAAGATATATATACAAGCTTCCCATTGCTCTCTCTTCAGGTCCCATGTCCCTCTGTTGGGAAACCTAGAGCCGCCACTGGGTCACTGGGATATTACAGTACATAGGAAACACAAAGCTTGACTTTCATAGGCGTCATCGTATAAAGTCTTGATCATTAATTCATTCTATCTTTAGTCTTCATTAGTTTTCTGTTTTTAGTTGGATCTGGGACTAATATTGCTGATCTTAGTCCCAGGTTGGATGAACGATTTTGTCATATCTTTTACGCTGTAACGCCGTTGCGTAACGAGCCAAACGCTGGCGCCACCTACCGAGTATTTGCTAAAACGGTTAGCTATTCTGCGGTGGAAACCGAACGCTACTATAGGTGCTTATGCCTATTTCAGTAGGCCTAAAGCTCCCGAACAACCGTTCGCTAAAGGTTAGGCCCTACAGATATGTCGCAACACCACTCCCTTCCCTATCACCGTTCTCATCAGGATGCCGAAGGTTGGGTTACTTGGGTAGGATGATGCAAGTGGTAAAGTTCTATGGTTAGGCCTAAGAGTGTGGCCTCTGTGGTATGCGGAGGACTTACGTTTTCAATCGACACTTCAACCTTTCAACATACGTACAAATTCTAAAGATGAGATAACAACTTAACGTCTTCATTGACGACCTTTTTTCGATCGGCACAACAAAAATATAAAATTAGGCCTACTGAATCTCGATGGTATACAACTGAAAAACTCAATTTCGACACTCCATGCACTTACAGCAACGCAGTTTCCACAACAGTCAATCGCACAATTTACGATCTATTTCTTCAGTTATGTTCTCAAATAACTGTAACCCTTACTATCGAACTGTCCTAACTGTACCTATCTAGTACCCAGTGCTCGAAGTGGGATGGTATGAAACGGTATACGGTTACATTCAGCATATAGTCAGCAGCATTCAAAGAGCATCGCCTCAAATAGGCCTACTGATTACGATTACTGTCGTATCATCACATGTGTTTTGTCTTTTTACTTTGGGGTCCCCTACTCCTAGAATCGTGGGCCGCTGGCGACTGCCTAGCGTGCCCATATCTTAAGACAGCAATGCTGCCTGCTCGCCCGTCTGTCTCTCTGTTTCAGAACCTGTAAGCCCTATAAATGCCTGACCCACTGGTCAAATAATTTTTTCTGTAGGCCTACGTATACGTACAGACAGACAGAGAGGCAGACAGGCAAATAGAGAGCTACAAACAGAATTCATTTTAGGCTGGATAAATAAGGCCGACGTTCTCTCCGCTGTGCGGGAAAAGGGGTTCTTTTAGTCCCATTCGCTCGTTTCACGACTATCAAAGTCGAGCTTTTTCAGTGGTGGGCACGGTGGTCTGGAATAGACTTCCCTAGGCCTATTTGATGCATGTACAATCTCTTCCAACCGGTTAAATAAAGAAAATATTTACTTAGTTACTTACTTACTTACATACACACGTACAGAGAGACAGTTAATTTAGGCCGTAGTCTAACAATGACAATTGTTGGAACTATGCCAAAGGCCGAAATGACGTAATGATTGCGTCATCGTATTGTCTAGAGCTCTTGGATTTCTCAGTCGCCCTTCAGGTCTTGAAAGAGAATGACGCATTGAAGCATTTTCCAAAATTTTCAAGAATCTGTCGTTCTTCATCGAAGTTCTTCCGATTTCTGCTCTGCCAACTGCTGTTTGGATCGAACATTCGTCGAAGGATATCAGGTCAAAACAAATAATTACAAAACATCGAATTTTTTATCGAAATTTGTGTAATGTCGAGATTTCTACAGCGTCCAAGAAGTGAAACGATCTCGCTTTAAAGGCGGTTCTTAGTATCGCTGCCAAAGGCAGAGTTATATCCAAGTTTCCGGTTTAGTAGGTTATCTTTTTTCGGTAATCCTGGGTTTTAGCGTTCGAAATTATTTATATTGCATAAGCGATGAAAACGTTTTACAGTTAAACTCAAAGAAGAAGTTGGAAGATTGATGAAAATATCAATGAAACTAGAAGAGGGATGATCGATGAAAATATTACATAATAAAAGTCAAACTAGAAGTTGGAATTGCGATGAAAATAGGCCTATATCGTTTTAGTGCCGTTGTTATACCTGTGTATGAGCGATGCGATGAAAACATTCCATAGTAAAACTCGAACTAAAAGTTGGAAGATTGATGAAAATATTCATGAAACTAGAAGCTGGATAATCGATTAAAATATAACTGAAACTAGAAGTTGGATGAACGATGATTATTTATTGCATTATTATATTGTATTAGAACGTTTCAATGAAAATAATTTCGGACGCTAAAACCCAGGATTACCCTTTTTTCTTGCCTGAATTGAGTAGGGCTATGCTGATTCCAGTGGCGGCGCTACCATGGGTCGCGGTAGGTCATTTGACCTGCCTATTTTACTCTTGACCTGCCTTATGACCTGCCTATTTTACTCTTGAATACTACCCACTGCTGTGTAAAATTCTTTGGAATTTTTAATATCTTTTTTACACTTAAGACATCAGCATCTGTCCCATAACATCTCTAGTGCAATTGTTTGATCTAAACGACATTTTTACGTTTTGTCTAGTATGTCAGTAGAAGTCTATAGCGTTCAATAATTAATAATTTTCTTCGTTTTATATATATTATCTTAGTTGTGCTGCTTATGTTGAGGTTATGCTGTTTGGTGCGTCAAACTCAAATTTATATTAATTTCTTCGACCTGCTGAATAACTCCCATGACCATAGGCGCCGACTTTTGCTTTTGTCTCTGGGTGCCACCAGAGGTATCTACACCATAGAAACCTTGGAGCAAATGCTCCATCCAAGAAATAGGGGGGGGGAGATCTGTTAACTAGTGTGTGTGCCACCATTTTATGGGGGGGGGAAGGAACGGCGAGGGGGGAAGAAGAGGGGGAAAAGGGACGTTGCTCCAATGACTTAGGGGGGATAGACGCCCCTGGGTGCCATTGAGTGCATGGGTCCTCCCTCCATTTCCATACCCCCTCCCCTTAGGTAGGCAAGTCTTAGCGGATTTTCAGAGAAAGAAAAGTGTTTTCTTGTCAAGGGTTCCAGTGTTATTATTTATTTATCTTTAATAATAAATAAATTATCGTTTATGTACGGAGTGTGACTGTGAGATCAGGCAATGTTGGGTATTTGTGTTGTAGTTATGCTTCTCACGTTGTGAGATTACTGCTTAAAAAAATTTAATTTTGGGTCTGAATTCTTCTGGGTGCCAGGCACCCACTGAACTTTCTCTCTGGGTGCATTGGCAACCAAGGCCCCCAAGAAGTCGGCACCTATGCTGAAATTGTATAGCTGGCGCCACCATTGGCTGATTCTCTAGACTTGTTTTTTTATTAATTGGCTGATAGGCCAACTCTTGTTTGAGTTTTTCCCATAACCTAGTTCTCACGACGACATTGATTTCCACATTGAAATTAAATTTGCGCTGTTTATGATTTTCTGTCGTCTCTACAGGAAGACGTTCCGTTTCCTTCGACCAGGAGACGGCGGTTCCTTGAAAAGATCAGAAGGTATAATAATAATAATTAATAATAATAATAACAATAATAATAATAATAATAATAATAATAATAATAATAATAATAATAATAATAATGATTTATATGGCACTGGTGGTAAGCCAAGGTCGAAGAAAAGAACGCTGTACATGAGTTTAGTAGTATTCAGTATAGCAGTATTCAGTGTTTAACGACAGCTTGCCTGGTTAATGCTACTTGCTAGGGTCATTTACATCAATCTTACCTCATATTATTGTATTGTATTGTATTATATTGTATCTAAACATTTATAAAGCGCCTCTCACGCCTCTCATGCCTTATACATGACAGCAGGAACACAACGTTGTATGTGATAGAAAGATTGATTCCCTCATTCAACCTTATACACTTCAACAACAGAGAATAATATTATTAATGTTGCATTTAGTAAACAACATATTGTAGGTCTATATTATAGGACAGCCATTCTCTCCTATTGGGATGTGAGGTAAGGTCCTGGCAGCCAGGGGCGTCTACTCCATAGAAACCTTGGAGCAAATGCTCCATCCAAAAAATAGGGGAAGATCTGTCAGTGTATGTGCCATCGTTAATGAGGGGGAAGGAAGGGGAAGAGGAGGGAAGGGGAGGGGAAGTTGCTGCAATGGGATAGACGCCCCTGCTTGGCAGCCATGACATCATAAGCTGTCATTAAACATTAAATGTAGGCCTACAAATTTCAATAGCATATGAAAGTAGGCCTATATGATACTTAAGATACATGAAATACCTTCAGATACATTCCAATAGTATATTAATGTATCTGAACAATAATTGTAGGCCTGGCTTCAAGCCTTCCTTTTGAGTATCTCAAAAAGCGCTGATCGGTGTTATTGATGTCCAAATTTAGTTTATTCTAATGACTTCTATAGCACAGTTATAAAATGCACCAATCGATGGGATCCATCGATTGATATCTTAAATCATAGACATAAGTCGTAATCTGTTGAACTGATGGTGTTCACTTAAATAGACATGAACTAAATGCTTCCCAGTTGTAAGAATAGCTAGACAGTTGTTGTGGATATGTGCATATAACGACTTTAACATAGCATAGCATAACGAGGGTTTCAAGTGGTTCAGAAGACATGTAGTCTGTGTTAAAGCCACTGCAAGTTAACCTGTAATGATTAATAGCCTGTCTCGTTTAACTTCCTCTTGAAAGCTGTGATACTGTCCAATGAGACAGTACTATCATGAAAACCATTCCACAAAGTCTACAACTTTTGCACTGAAGAATTTCTGCCTTAATGTTCCTTTCGATGTCTTAAATAATTTATACCTACATGTATGTCCTCGAGTCATCTTGCTTGGTACTAATTCAAAGAACCTCTCCCACTGCACTGCCTCCTTTCCAGTTATAATTTTGTAGGCTTCAATTAGGTCTCTGCTACTCCTTCTCTCTAATGTTGTTAGTCCACACCTTTTCAGTCATTCTTCGTAGTTCAAATCCTTATAACCCCAAATCATTTTTGTAGCTCTTCTTTGCACTTTTTCTAGTTGTTCAATGTCATGTTTCGCATATGGATGCAACACCTGGATGCAGTATTCTAATTGTGGACTAACCAGTGATTTGTACAACCTCACTATTGTATCCTTGTCACTACCAACTATTGTCCTTCTTATCATACCTAAGGTTGAGTTAGCCGTTTTCGATGCTTCAGCACATTGCCTTGAAGGTTTAGTTATAGCCGCTGCAAGTTTTCCTGCACTTTTCCAAATTAAATAGCACCTGCCAGTCCTTAGACCATCTGAACGTTCTTTGGTTTCCTGCAGTATCTCCGCTTCTTCTTCATCACCCACTGCTCTACAGATTTTGTATCATCTGCAAACTTAGAAATTATAGATAACATTCCATCATCTATGTCATTAATAAAATTTATGAACAGCAATGGACCATAGAATAGAATGAACTGATGGGGTTCACCTAACATTTTCTAGACACGAATTAAATGCCTCCCAGTCCAGTCAGAGTTGGTGACTTGCATTGTTTCACAGCTGTGTTAACCTGTCTGTTTTTTATTGTAAGCGGAATATCCAGACAGTTGTTTACCATCGTCGTCTGGAGTCGCAGAGATCCTTCGAGAGAATCGCCATCGATCAGCAGATGGGGTTCTCGTGGCTGGAACAACCTACGACACCTAGCGACAGCTCTGCGTCTGTGTTATTGAAACACCATCGTAAGAGTATCTAGACATTTGTTATGGAAATTTGCATAGCGACTTTCTAAACGGAGTGCCCTTTTTCTGTTTCTGTAGAAGAAGAGGACGAGATGGCTTGAAGATCGGGTAGTATGCTCTCCGCTCAACGTTCCACCATTCTCTTTCCAACATGAATAAGAAGGGTGAAATGTTGAGGCGAGAAGCTGAAATAAGTGGGGGATAGGATGAGGTCAGCTCAGGGTCTATCAATAATCTAATCTGTGAAATTATATTGCGCCGTTATAGCTATGCACAAGGCATCAATCGTCAGTCGCATATGTAAGTAAGATAGTAAGTAAGTATGATCATTAGTGATTAAAGATCCTTGGAACAGAATCAGTCGAAGCAGTGCTGTTCTAGAAACCGGAAGAGAGGCCATTGTAGGCCTGTCTGTTTATCAGTTGCTATCACTATCTATGTCTAACTATATGTCTGTCTGCATGTATATTTTTCTCACTGTTTCTGTCCGACTATTGGTAATGTCTGCTTATCTGTTCCTATCATTGTCTCTGTCTGACAATAGGTCGTCCTGCTTATTTCTTTCTCTGACTGTCTGCGCGACTATAAAGTCTCTCTCCTTACCTGTCTCTGTTTTGTCTCTGTCTGACTATAGGTCAGTCTTCTTATCTCTTTATAACGCTGTCTCTGACTGAATGTCTGTCTGCCTATGTCTTTATCTTACTGTCCTTCTGACAATAGGTCTGTCTTCTTACCTCTACATCAATGTCTCTGTCTGCTTACATGTCTGTCTGCTGATCTGTTTCTGTGACTGTCTGTCTGACAATGCATCTTTCTGCTTATCTCTTTCTGCCACTGTCTCTGCCTCACTATTGGTCTGTCTCCTTATCCGTTTCAAAGTCTCTTTGCATTTCTGTTTCTATCACTGTCTCTGTCTATGTCTTGGACCCACTGTCTCCATCTGACTATAGGTCTGTCTGCTGATCTGTTTCTGACACTCTCTCTGACTGACTATAGGTCTTTCTGCTTATCTATTTCTGTCGCAGCCGAACTGACTGTAGGTGTGTCTGCTTATATGTTTCTGTCGCTGTCTCTGTCTAACTAAATCTGTCTACTAATCTGTTTCTGTCACTGTCTGACTGTAGGTCTGTCTGCTTATCTGTTTCTGTGAGTGTCTGCTGATCTGTTTCTTTCACTGTCCCTGTCTCACTGTATGTCTGTTTGCTAATCTGTTTCTGTCATTGTCTCTGTCTGAGTATTGGTCTGTCTGCTTATCTGTTTCTGTAGCTGTTAGACTGACTATAGGTCTGTCTGCTTATCTGTTTCTGTCAGTGTCTCTGTCTGAGTATCGGTCTTTCTGCTTATCTGTTTCTGTCACTCTCTGATTGACTATAGGTCTTTCTGCTTATCTGTTTCTGTCAGTGTCTGTGTCTGAGTATTGGTGTGTCTTCTTATCTGTTTCTGTCACTCTCTGACTGACTATGGGTCTTTCTGCTTATCTGTTTCTGTCAGTGTCTCTGTCTGAGTATAGGTCTGTCTGCTTATCTGTTTCTGTCGCTGTTTGACTGGCTATGGGTCTGTCTGCTTATCTGTTTCTCTGAGTGTCTCTTGCTGAGTATAGGTCTGTCTGCTTATCTGTTTCTTTTCCTGTCTCTGTTTGACTATAGGTCTGTCTGCTTATCTGTTTCTGTCAGTGTCTCTGTCTGATTGTAGGTCTGTCGGCTTATCTGTTTCAGCCAGTGTCTCTGTCTGAGTGTAGGTCTGTCTGCTTATCTGTTTCTGTCGTTGTTTGACTGACTATAGGTCTGTCTCCTTATCTGTTTCTGTCAGTGTCTGTGTCTGACTATAGGTCTTTCTGCTTCTCTGTTTCTGTCAGTGTCTCTGTCTGAGTATAGGTCTGTCTGCTTATCTCTTTCTGTCAGTCTGTCTATCTGAGTATTGCTCTGTCTTCTTATCTGTTTCTGTCACTCTTGACTGACTATAGGTTTTTCTGCTTACCTGTTTCTGTCAGTGTCTCTGTCTGACTATAGATCTGTCTTCTTATCTGTTTCTGTCACTCTCTGACTGGTTATAGGTCTTTCGGCTTATCTGTTTCTTTCACTCTCTCACTGGCTATGGGTCTGTCTGCTTATCTGTTTCTGTGCGTGTCTCTTTCTGAGTATAGGTCTGTCTGCTTATCTGTTTCTTTTCCTGTCTCTGTTTGACTATAGGTCTGTCTGCTTATCTGTTTCTGACAGTGTCTCTGCCTGAGTGTAGGTCTGTCTGCTTATCTGTTTCTGTCAGTGTCTCTGTCTGAGTGTAAGTCTGTCTGCCTATCTGTTTCTGTCAGTGTCTCTGTCTGAGTGTAGGTCTGTCTGCTTATCTGTTTCTTTTCCTGTCTCTGTTTGACTATAGGTCTCTCTCCTTATCTGTCTCTGTCAGTGTCTCTGTCTAAGTGTAGATCTCTCTGCTTATCTGTTTCTGTCAGTGTCTCTGTCTGAGTATAGGTCTCTCTGCTTATCTGTTTCTGTCAGTGTCTCTTTCTGAGTATTGGTCTGTCTTCTTATCTGTTTCTCTCACTCTCTGACTGACTCTAGGTCTGTCTTCTTATCTGTTTCTGTCACTCTCTCATTGACTATAGGTCTGTCTCCTTATCTGTTTCTGTCAGTGTCTGTGTCTGAGTATTAGTCTGTTTTCCTATCTGTTTCTGTCACTCTCTGACTGACTATAGGTCTTTCTACTTATCTGTTTCTGTCAGTGTCTCTGTCTGAGTATAGGTCTGTCTGCTTATCTGTATCTGTTTCTGTCACTCTCTGACTGACTATAGGTCTTTCTGCTAATCTGTTTCTGTCAGTGTCTCTGTTTGAGTATTGGTCTGTCTGCTTATCTGTTTCTCTCACTCTCTGACTGACTCTAGGTCTGTCTTCTTATCTGTTTCTGTCACTCTCTCATTGACTATAGGTCTGTCTCCTTATCTGTTTCTGTCAGTGTCTGTGTCTGAGTATTAGTCTGTTTTCCTATCTGTTTCTGTCACTCTCTGACTGACTATAGGTCTTTCTGCTTATCTGTTTCTGTCAGTGTCTCTGTCTGAGTATAGGTCTCTCTGCTTATCTGTATCTGTTTCTGTCACTCTCTGACTGACTATAGGTCTTTCTGCTTATCTGTTTATGTCAGTGTCTCTGTTTGAGTATTGGTCTGTCTTCCTATCTGTTTCTGTCACTCTCTGATTCACTATAGGTCTGTCTGCTTATCAGTATCTGTCACTCTCTGTCTTACTATAGGTCTTTCTGCTTATCTGTTTTTGTCACTATCTCTGTCTGAGTGTAGATCTCTCTGCTTATCTGTTTCTGTCAGTGTCTCTGTCTGAGTGTAGGTCTGTCTGCTTATCTGTTTCTGTCAATGTCTATGTCTGAGTGTAGGTCTGTCTGCTTATCTGTTTCTGTCAGTCTCTGATTGACTATAGGTCTGTCTTCTTATCTGTTTCTGTCACTCTCTGACTGACTATAGGTCTGTCTGCTTATCTGTTTCTGTCACTTTCTGACTGACTATAGGTCTTTCTGCTTATCTGTTTCTGTCACTCTCTCATTGACTGTAGGTCTGTGTGCTTATCTCTTTCTGTCAGCCTCGCTGTCTGAGTGTAGGTCTGTCTGCTTATCTGTTTCTGTCAGTGTCTCTTTCTGAGTATTGGTCTGTCTGCTTATCTCTTTCTGTCAGTCTCTGATTGACTATAGGTCTGTCTTCTTATCTGTTTCTGTCACTTTCTGACTGACTATAGGTCTGTCTTCTTATCTGTTTCTGTCACTCTCTCACTGACTATAGGTCTGTCTTCTTATCTGTTTCTGTCACTCTCTCATTGACTATAGGTCTGTCTCCTTATCTGTTTCTGTCAGTGTCTGTGTCTGAGTGTAAGTCTGTCTGTTTATCTGTTTCTGTCAGTGTCTCTGTCTGAGTGTAGCTCTGTCTGCTTATCTGTTTCTGTCAGTCTCTGATTGACTATAGGTCTGTCTGCTTATCTGTTTCTGTCGTTTTCTCTGTCTGAGTGTTGGTCTGTCTGCTTATCTGTTTCTGTCACTCTCTGACTGACTATTGGTCTGTCTTCTTATCTGTATCTGTCACTCTCTGTCTGACTATTGGTCTGTCTGCTTATCTGTTACTGTCACTGTATCTGTCTGAGTATTGGTCTGTCTTCTTGTCTGTTTCTGTCACTCTCTGATTGACTATAGGTCTGTCTCCTTATTTGTTTCTGTCACTGTGTGACTGACTATTGGTCTGTCTGCTTATCTGTTTCTTTTCCTGTCTCTGTATGACTATAGGTCTGTCTTTTTATCTGTTTCTGTCAGTGTTTCTGTCTGAGTGTAGATCTCTCTGCTTATCTGTTTCTGTCAGTGTCCCTGTCTGAGTGTAGGTCTTTCTGCTTATCTCTTTCTGTCAGTGTCTTTGTCTGAGTATAGGTCTGTCTGCTTATCTGTTTCTGTCAGTGTTTCTGTCTGAGTATTGGTCTGTCTGCTTATCTGTTTCTGTCACTCTCTGATTGACTATAGGTCTGTCCGCTTTTCTGTTTCTGTCAGTGTCTCTGTCTGAGTATTGGTCTGTCTACTTATCTGTTTCTGTCACTCTCTGATTGACTATAGGTCTGTCTGCTTATCTGTTTCTGTCAGTGTCTCTGTCTGAGTATTGGTCTGTCTTCTTATCTCTTTCTGTCACTCTCTGATTGACTATAGGTCTGTCTGCTTATTTGTTTCTGTCAGTGTCTCTGTCTGAATGTAGGTCTGTCTGCTTTTCTGTTTCTGGTGCTGTTTGAGTGACTATAGGTCTGTCTGCTTTTCTGTTTCTGTCAGTGTCTCTGTCTGAGTATTGGTCTGTCTACTTATCTGTTTCTGTCACTCTCTGATTGACTATAGGTATGTCTGCAGTGTCTTTGTCTGAGTATAGGTCTGTCTGCCTATCTGTTTCTCTCACTCTCTCATTGACTATAGGTCTGTCTGCTTATCTGTTTCTGTCAGTGTCTGTGTTTGAGTTTTGGTCTGTCTTCTTATCTCTTTCTGTCACTCTCTGACTGGCTATAGGTCTTTCTGCTTATCTGTTTCTGTCAGTGTCTCTGTCTGAGTGGTGCTCTGTCTGCTTATCTGTTTCTGTCAGTGTCTGTTTTTAAGTTTTGGTCTGTCTTCTTATCTCTTTCTGTCACTCTCTGACTGGCTATAGTCTGTCTGCTTATCTGTTTCTGTCGCTGTCTCTCTCTCTGACTATAGGTCTCTCTGCTTATCTGTTTCTGTCGCTGTCTCTCGCTGACTATAGGTCTTTCTGCTTATCTGTTTCTGTCAGTGTCTCTGTTTGAGTATTGGTTTGTCTTCTTATCTGTTTCTGTCACTCTCTGATTCACTATAGGTCTGTCTGCTTATCTGTATCTGTCACTCTCTGTCTGACTATTGGTCTGTCTGCTTATCTGTTCCTGTCAGTGTCTCTGTCTGAGTATTGGTCTGTCTTCTTATCTATTTATGTCACTCTCTGACTGACTATAGGTCTGTCTCCTTATTTGTTTCTGTCACTGTGTGACTGACTATTGGTCTTTCTGCTTATCTGTTTCTGTCACTGTCTGTGTCTGAGTATAGGTCTGTCTGCTTATCTGTTTCTTTTCCTGTCTCTGTTTGACTATAGGTCTGTCTCGTTATCTGTTTCTGTCAGTGTCTCTGTCTGAGTGTAGATCTCTCTGCTTATCTGTTTCTGTCAGTGTCCCTGTGTGAGTGTAGGTCTTTCTGCTTATCTCTTTCTGTCAGTGTCTTTGTCTGAGTATAGGTCTGTCTGCTTATCTGTTTCTCTCACTCTCTCATTGACTATAGGTCTTTCTGCTTCACTCTTTCTGTCAGTGTCTCTCTCTGAGTATAGGTCTGTCTGCTTATCTGTTTCTGTCAGTGTCTCTGTCTGAGTGTAGGTCTGTCTGCTTTTCTATTTCTGTGAGTGTCTCTGTCTGAGTTTTGGTCTGTCTTCTTATCTGTTTCTGTCACTCTCTGATTGACTATAGGTCTGTAGCTTATCTCTTTCTGTCAGTCTCTCTATCTGAGTATAGGTCTATCTGCTTATCTGTTTCTGGCGCTGTCTCTCGCTGACTATAGGTCTTTCTGCTTATCTGTTTCTGTCAGTGTCTCTGTTTGAGTATTGGTCTGTCTGCTTATCTGTTTCTGTCTCTGTGTGACTGACTATAGATCTGTCTGCTTATCTGTTTCTGTCACTCCGTGACTAGATATAGGTCTGTCTGCTTATCTCTTTCTGTCACTCTCTGACTGGCTATAGTCTGTCTGCTTATCTGTTTCTGTCGCCGTCTCTCTCTGACTATAGGTCTCTCTGCTTATCTGTTTCTGTCGCTGTCTCTCGCTGACTATAGGTCTTTCTGCTTATCTGTTTCTGTCAGTGCCTCTGTTTGAGTATTGGTCTGTCTTCTTATCTGTTTCTGTCACTCTCTGATTCACTATAGGTCTGTCTGCTTATCTGTATCTGTCACTCTCTGTCTGACTATTGGTCTGTCTGCTTATCTGTTACTGTCAGTGTCTCTGTCTGAGTATTGGTCTGTCTTCTTATCTATTTATGTCAGTCTCTGACTGACTATAGGTCTGTCTCCTTATTTGTTTCTGTCACTGTGTGACTGACTATTGGTCTTTCTGCTTATCTGTTTCTGTCACTGTCTGTGTCTGAGTATAGGTCTGTCTGCTTATCTGTTTTTTTTCCTGTCTCTGTTTGACTATAGGTCTGTCTCGTTATCTGTTTCTGTCAGTGTCTCTGTCTGAGTGTAGATCTCTCTGCTTATCTGTTTCTGTCAGTGTCCCTGTCTGAGTGCAGGTCTTTCTGCTTATCTCTTTCTGTCAGTGTCTTTGTCTGAGTATAGGTCTGTCTGCTTATCTGTTTCTCTCACTCTCTCATTGACTATAGGTCTTTCTGCTTCTCTCTTTCCGTCAGTGTCTCTGTCTGAGTATAGGTCTGTCTGCTTATCTGTTTCTGTCACTCTCTGATTGACTATAGGTCTGTCTGCTTATTTGTTTCTGTCACTCTGTGACTGACTGTTGGTTTTTCTGCTGATCTGTTTCTGTCACTGTCTGTGTCTTAGTATAGGTCTGTCTGCTTATCTGTTACTGTCAGTGTCTCTGTCTGAGTGTAGGTCTGTCTGCTTTTCTGTTTCTGTCAGTGTCTCTGTCTGAGTATTGGTCTGTCTTCTTATCTCTTTCTGTCACTCTCTGATTGAGTATAGGTCTGTCTGCTTATTTGTTTCTTTTCCTGTCTCTGTTTGACTATAGGTCTGTCTCGTTATCTGTTTCTGTCAGTGTCTCTGTCTGAGTATTGGTCTGTCTTCTTATCTCTTTCTGTCACTCTCTGATTGACTATAGGTCTTTCTGCTTATCTGTTTCTGTCAGTGTCTCTGTCTGAGTGTAGCTCTGTCTGCTTATCTGTTTCTGTCAGTGTCTGTGTTTGAGTTTTGGTCTGTCTTCTTGTCTGTTTCTGTCACTCTCTGACTGGCTGTAGGTCTTTCTGCTTATCTGTTTCTGTCAGTATCTCCGTCTGAGTATAGGTCTGTCTGCTTATCTGTTTCTGTCAGTGTCTGTGTTTGAGTTTTGGTCTGTCTTCTTATCTGTTTCTGTCAGTCTCTCTATCTGAGTATAGGTCTATCTGCTTATCTGTTTCTGTCAGTGTCTCTGTCTGAGTCTTGGTCTGTCTGTTTATCTGTTTCTGTCTCTGTTTGACTGACTATAGATCTATCTGCTTATCTGTTTCTGTCAGTGTCTCTGTCTGAGTGTAGGTCTGTCTGCTTTTCTGTTTCTGTCAGTGTCTCTGTCTGAGTATTGGTCTGTCTTCTTATCTCTTTCTGTCACTCTCTGATTGACTATAGGTCTTTCTGCTTATCTGTTTCTGTCAGTGTCTCTGTCTGAGTATAGGTCTGTCTGCTTATCTCTTTCTGTCAGTATCTCTATCTGAGTATAGGTCTATCTGCTTATCTGTTTCTGTCAGCGTCTCTGTCTGAGTCTTGGTCTGTCTGCTTATCTGTTTCTGTCTCTGTTTGACTGACTATAGATCTGTCTGCTTATCTGTTTCTGTCATTCCGTGACTGGCTATAGGTCTGACTGCTTATCTCTTTCTGTCACTCTCTGACTGGCTATAGTTTGCCTGCTTATCTGTTTCTGTCGTTGTCTCTCGCTGACTATAGTTCTTTCTGCTTATCTGTTTCTGTCAATGTCTGTCTCTGAGTATTGGTCTGTCTTCTTATCTGTTTCTGTCACTCTCTGACTGACTATAGGTCTTTCTGCTTATCTGTTTCTGTCAGTGTCTCTGTTTCAGTATGGTTCTGTCTGCTTATCTGTTTCTCTCACTCTCTCATTGACTATATGTCTTTCTGCTTCTCTCTTTCTGTCAGTGTCTCTGTCTGAGTATAGGTCTGTCTGCTTATCTGTTTTGTCAATGTCTCTCTCTGAGTATTGGTTTGTCTGCTTATCTGTTTCTTTCACTCTCTGACTGACTGTAGGTCTTTCTGCTTATCTGTTTGTGTCACTCTCTGACTGATTGTAGGTCTTTCTGCTTATCTGTTTCTGTCACTCTCTCATTGACTATAGGTCTTTCTGCTTCTCTCTTTCTGTCAGTGTCTCTGTCTGAGTATAGGTCTTTCTGCTTATCTGTTTCTGTCAGTGTCTCTCTCTGAGTATTGGTATGTCTGCTTATCTGTTTCTTTCACTCTCTGACTGACTATAGGTCTTTCTGCTTATCTGTTTCTGTCACTCTCTGACTGATTGTAGGTCTGTCTGTTCATCTGTTTCTGTCAGTGTCTCCGTCTAACTATAGGTCTGTCTGCTTATCTGTTTCTTTCACTCTCTGTCTGAGTGTAGGTCTGTCTGCTTATCTGTTTCTGTCACTCTCTGACTTACTACAGGTCTTTCTGCTTATCTGTTTCTTTCACTCTCTGACTGAGTATAGGTCTTTCTGATTATCTGTTTCTTTCACTCTCTGACTGAGTATAGGTCTTTCTGCTTATCTGTTTCTGTCACTCTCTGGCTGATTGTAGGTCTGTCTGTTCATCTGTTTCTGTCAGTGTCTCCGTCTAACTGTAGGTCTGTCTGCTTATCTGTTTCTTTCACTCTCTGTCTGAGTGTAGGTCTGTCTGCTTATCTGTTTCTGTCACTCTCTGACTTACTATAGGTTTCTGCTTATCTGTTTCTTTCACTCTCTGACTGAGTATAGGTCTTTCTGCTTATGTGTTTCTTTCACTCTCTGACTGAGTATAGGTCTTTCTGCTTATCTGTTTCTGTCAGTGTCTCTGTCTGAGTGTAGATCTCTTTGCTTATCTGTTTCTGTCAGTGTCTCTGTGTGAGTGTAGGTCTGCTTCTCTGTTTGGGTCAGTGTCTCTGTCTGAGTGTAGCTCTGTCTGCTTATCTGTTTCTGTCAGTGTCTGTGTCTGAGTATTGGTCTGTCTTCTTATCTCTTTCTGTCACTCTCTTATTGACTATAGGTCTGTCTGCTTTTCTCTTTCTGTCAGTCTCTCTATCTGAGCATAGGTCTATCTGCTTATCTGTTACTGTCGGTGTCTCTGTCTGAGTATTGTTCTGTCTGCTTATCTGTTTCTGTCACTCTCTGATTCACTATAGGTCTTTCTGCTTATCTGTTTCTCTCACTCTCTCATTGACTATAGGTCTTTTTGCTTCTCTCTTTCTGTCAGTGTCTCTGTCTGAGTATAGGTCTGTCTGCTTATCTTTTTCTGTCAGTGTCTCTGTCTGAGTGTAGCTCTGTCTGCTTATCTGTTTCTTTCAGTGTCTCTGTCTGAGTCTTGGTCTGTCTGCTTATCTGTTTCTGTCTCTGTTTGACTGACTATAGATCTGTCTGCTTATCTGTTAGTGTCTCTCTCTGAGTGTTTTTCTGTCTGCTTATCTGTTTCTGTCACTCTCTGACTGAGTATAGGTCTTTCTGATTATCTGTTTCTTTCACTCTCTGAGTGAATGTAGGTCTGTCTGCTTATCTGTTTCTGTCAGTGTCTCTGTCTAAGTGTAGGTCTGTCTGCTTATCTGTTTCTGTCACTCTCTTATTGACTATAGGTTTGTCTGCTTTTCTCTTTCTGTCAGTCTCTATCTGAGTATAGGTCTATCTGCTTATCTGTTGCTGTCGGTGTCTCTGTCTGAGTATTGGTCTGTCTGCGTATCTGTTTCTGTCACTCTCTGACTGGCTATAGGTCTTTCTGCTTATCTCTTTCTGTCAGTGTCTCTGTCTGAGTATAGGTCTAACTGTAGGTCTGTCTGCTTGTCTGTTTCTCTCACTCTCTCATTGACTATAGGTCTTTCTGATTCTCTCTTTCTGTCAGTGTCTCTCTCTGAGTATAGGTCTGTCTGCTTATCTGTTTCTGTCAGTGTCTCTGTCTGAGTGTAGCTCTGTCTGCTTATCTGTTTTTGTCACTGTCTCGGTCTAACTATAGGTCTTTCTGCTTATCTCTTTCTGTCAGTCTCTCTGTCTGAGTTTAGGTCTTTCTGCTTATCTGTTTCTGTCAGTGTCTCTTTCTGAGTATTGTTCTGTCTTCTTATCTGTTTCTGTCGCTGTTTGACTGACTATAGGTCTGTCTGCTTATCTGTTTCTCTCACTCTCTGACTGACTATAGGTCTGTCTGCTTATCTGTTTCTGTCACTCTCTGACTGAGTATAGGTCTGTCTGCTTGTCTGTTTCTGTCGTTTTCTCTGTCTGAATATTGGTCTGTCTGCTTATCTGTTTCTCTCACTCTCTGACTGACTATAGGTCTGTCTGCTTATCTGTTTCTGTCGTTTTCTCTGTCTGAATATTGGTCTGTCTGCTTATCTGTTTCTCTCACTCTCTGACTGAATATAGGTCTGTCTTCTTATCTGTTTCTTTCAGTGTCTCATTGACTATAGGTCTGTCTCCTTATCTGTTTCTGTCAATGTCTGTGTCTGAGTATTGGTCTGTTTTTCTATCTGTTTCTGACACTCTCTGACTGATTATAGGTCTTTCTGCTTATCTGTTTCTGTCAGTGTCTCTGTTTGAGTATTGGTCTGTCTTCTTATCTGTTTCTGTCACTCTCTGGTTCACTATTGGTCTGTCTGCTTATCTGTATCTGTCACTCTCTGTCTGACTTTTGGTCTGTCTGCTTATCTGTTACTGTCAGTGTCTCTGTCTGAGTATTGGTCTGTCTTCTTATCTGTTTCTGTCACTCTCTGATTGACTATAGGTCTGTCTCCTTATTTGTTTCTGTCACTCTGTGACTGACTGTAGGTCTTTCTGCTGATCTGTTTCTGTCACTGTCTGTGTCTTAGTATAGGTCTGTCTGCTTATCTGTTACTGTCAGTGTCTCTGTCTGAGTGTAGGTCTGTCTGCTTTTCTGTTTCTGTCAGTGTCTCTGTCTGAGTATTGGTCTGTCTTCTTATCTCTTTCTGTCACTCTCTGATTGACTATAGGTCTTTCTGCTTATCTGTTTCTGTCAGTGTCTCTGTCTGAGTATTGGTCTGTCTTCTTATCTCTTTCTGTCACTCTCTGACTGGCTATAGGTCTTTCTGCTTATCTGTTTCTGTCAGTGTCTCTGTCTGAGTATAGGTCTATCTGCTTATCTGTTTCTGTCAGTGTCTCTGTCTGAGTCTTGGTCTGTCTGCTTATCTGTTTCTGTCTCTGTTTGACTGACTATAGATCTGTCTGCTTATCTGTTTCTGTCATTCCGTGACTGGCTATAGGTCTGACTGCTTATCTCTTTCTGTCACTCTCTGACTGTCTATAGTCTGCCTGCTTATCTGTTTCTGTCGTTGTCTCTCGCTGACTATAGGTCTTTCTGCTTATCTGTTTCTGTCAATGTCTGTCTCTGAGTATTGGTCTGTCTTCTTATCTGTTTCTGTCACTCTCTGACTGACTATAGGTCTTTCTGCTTATCTGTTTCTGTCAGTGTCTCTGTTTCAGTATGGTTCTGTCTGCATATCTGTTTCTCTCACTCTCTCATTGACTATAGGTCTTTCTGCTTCTCTCTTTCTGTCAGTGTCTCTGTCTGAGTATAGGTCTGTCTGCTTATCTGTTTTGTCAATGTCTCTCTCTGAGTATTGGTCTGTCTGCTTATCTGTTTCTTTCACTCTCTGACTGACTGTAGGTCTTTCTGCTTATCTGTTTGTGTCACTCTCTGTCTGAGTATAGGTCTTTCTGCTTATCTGTTTCTGTCAGTGTCTCTCTCTGAGTATTGGTATGTCTGCTTATCTGTTTCTTTCACTCTCTGACTGACTATAGGTCTTTCTGCTTATCTGTTTCTGTCACTCTCTGACTGATTGTAGGTCTGTCTGTTCATCTGTTTCTGTCAGTGTCTCCGTCTAACTATAGGTCTGTCTGCTTATCTGTTTCTTTCACTCTCTGTCTGAGTGTAGGTCTGTCTGCTTATCTGTTTCTGTCACTCTCTGACTTACTACAGGTCTTTCTGCTTATCTGTTTCTTTCACTCTCTGACTGAGTATAGGTCTTTCTGATTATCTGTTTCTTTCACTCTCTGACTGAGTATAGGTCTTTCTGCTTATCTGTTTCTGTCACTCTCTGGCTGATTGTAGGTCTGTCTGTTCATCTGTTTCTGTCAGTGTCTCCGTCTAACTGTAGGTCTGTCTGCTTATCTGTTTCTTTCACTCTCTGTCTGAGTGTAGGTCTGTCTGCTTATCTGTTTCTGTCACTCTCTGACTTACTATAGGTTTCTGCTTATCTGTTTCTTTCACTCTCTGACTGAGTATAGGTCTTTCTGCTTATGTGTTTCTTTCACTCTCTGACTGAGTATAGGTCTTTCTGCTTATCTGTTTCTGTCAGTGTCTCTGTCTGAGTGTAGATCTCTTTGCTTATCTGTTTCTGTCAGTGTCTCTGTGTGAGTGTAGGTCTGCTTCTCTGTTTGGGTCAGTGTCTCTGTCTGAGTGTAGCTCTGTCTGCTTATCTGTTTCTGTCAGTGTCTGTGTCTGAGTATTGGTCTGTCTTCTTATCTCTTTCTGTCACTCTCTTATTGACTATAGGTCTGTCTGCTTTTCTCTTTCTGTCAGTCTCTCTATCTGAGCATAGGTCTATCTGCTTATCTGTTACTGTCGGTGTCTCTGTCTGAGTATTGTTCTGTCTGCTTATCTGTTTCTGTCACTCTCTGATTCACTATAGGTCTTTCTGCTTATCTGTTTCTCTCACTCTCTCATTGACTATAGGTCTTTTTGCTTCTCTCTTTCTGTCAGTGTCTCTGTCTGAGTATAGGTCTGTCTGCTTATCTTTTTCTGTCAGTGTCTCTGTCTGAGTGTAGCTCTGTCTGCTTATCTGTTTCTTTCAGTGTCTCTGTCTGAGTCTTGGTCTGTCTGCTTATCTGTTTCTGTCTCTGTTTGACTGACTATAGATCTGTCTGCTTATCTGTTAGTGTCTCTCTCTGAGTGTTTTTCTGTCTGCTTATCTGTTTCTGTCACTCTCTGACTGAGTATAGGTCTTTCTGATTATCTGTTTCTTTCACTCTCTGAGTGAATGTAGGTCTGTCTGCTTATCTGTTTCTGTCAGTGTCTCTGTCTAAGTGTAGGTCTGTCTGCTTATCTGTTTCTGTCACTCTCTTATTGACTATAGGTTTGTCTGCTTTTCTCTTTCTGTCAGTCTCTATCTGAGTATAGGTCTATCTGCTTATCTGTTGCTGTCGGTGTCTCTGTCTGAGTATTGGTCTGTCTGCGTATCTGTTTCTGTCACTCTCTGACTGGCTATAGGTCTTTCTGCTTATCTCTTTCTGTCAGTGTCTCTGTCTGAGTATAGGTCTAACTGTAGGTCTGTCTGCTTGTCTGTTTCTCTCACTCTCTCATTGACTATAGGTCTTTCTGATTCTCTCTTTCTGTCAGTGTCTCTCTCTGAGTATAGGTCTGTCTGCTTATCTGTTTCTGTCAGTGTCTCTGTCTGAGTGTAGCTCTGTCTGCTTATCTGTTTTTGTCACTGTCTCGGTCTAACTATAGGTCTTTCTGCTTATCTCTTTCTGTCAGTCTCTCTGTCTGAGTTTAGGTCTTTCTGCTTATCTGTTTCTGTCAGTGTCTCTTTCTGAGTATTGTTCTGTCTTCTTATCTGTTTCTGTCGCTGTTTGACTGACTATAGGTCTGTCTGCTTATCTGTTTCTCTCACTCTCTGACTGACTATAGGTCTGTCTGCTTATCTGTTTCTGTCACTCTCTGACTGAGTATAGGTCTGTCTGCTTGTCTGTTTCTGTCGTTTTCTCTGTCTGAATATTGGTCTGTCTGCTTATCTGTTTCTCTCACTCTCTGACTGACTATAGGTCTGTCTGCTTATCTGTTTCTGTCGTTTTCTCTGTCTGAATATTGGTCTGTCTGCTTATCTGTTTCTCTCACTCTCTGACTGAATATAGGTCTGTCTTCTTATCTGTTTCTTTCAGTGTCTCATTGACTATAGGTCTGTCTCCTTATCTGTTTCTGTCAATGTCTGTGTCTGAGTATTGGTCTGTTTTTCTATCTGTTTCTGACACTCTCTGACTGATTATAGGTCTTTCTGCTTATCTGTTTCTGTCAGTGTCTCTGTTTGAGTATTGGTCTGTCTTCTTATCTGTTTCTGTCACTCTCTGGTTCACTATTGGTCTGTCTGCTTATCTGTATCTGTCACTCTCTGTCTGACTTTTGGTCTGTCTGCTTATCTGTTACTGTCAGTGTCTCTGTCTGAGTATTGGTCTGTCTTCTTATCTGTTTCTGTCACTCTCTGATTGACTATAGGTCTGTCTCCTTATTTGTTTCTGTCACTCTGTGACTGACTGTAGGTCTTTCTGCTGATCTGTTTCTGTCACTGTCTGTGTCTTAGTATAGGTCTGTCTGCTTATCTGTTACTGTCAGTGTCTCTGTCTGAGTGTAGGTCTGTCTGCTTTTCTGTTTCTGTCAGTGTCTCTGTCTGAGTATTGGTCTGTCTTCTTATCTCTTTCTGTCACTCTCTGATTGACTATAGGTCTTTCTGCTTATCTGTTTCTGTCAGTGTCTCTGTCTGAGTATTGGTCTGTCTTCTTATCTCTTTCTGTCACTCTCTGACTGGCTATAGGTCTTTCTGCTTATCTGTTTCTGTCAGTGTCTCTGTCTGAGTATAGGTCTATCTGCTTATCTGTTTCTGTCAGCGTCTCTGTCTGAGTCTTGGTCTGTCTGCTTATCTGTTTCTGTCTCTGTTTGACTGACTATAGATCTGTCTGCTTATCTGTTTCTGTCATTCCGTGACTGGCTATAGGTCTGACTGCTTATCTCTTTCTGTCACTCTCTGACTGTCTATAGTCTGCCTGCTTATCTGTTTCTGTCGTTGTCTCTCGCTGACTATAGGTCTTTCTGCTTATCTGTTTCTGTCAATGTCTGTCTCTGAGTATTGGTCTGTCTTCTTATCTGTTTCTGTCACTCTCTGACTGACTATAGGTCTTTCTGCTTATCTGTTTCTGTCAGTGTCTCTGTTTCAGTATGGTTCTGTCTGCATATCTGTTTCTCTCACTCTCTCATTGACTATAGGTCTTTCTGCTTCTCTCTTTCTGTCAGTGTCTCTGTCTGAGTATAGGTCTGTCTGCTTATCTGTTTTGTCAATGTCTCTCTCTGAGTATTGGTCTGTCTGCTTATCTGTTTCTTTCACTCTCTGACTGACTGTAGGTCTTTCTGCTTATCTGTTTGTGTCACTCTCTGTCTGAGTATAGGTCTTTCTGCTTATCTGTTTCTGTCAGTGTCTCTCTCTGAGTATTGGTATGTCTGCTTATCTGTTTCTTTCACTCTCTGACTGACTATAGGTCTTTCTGCTTATCTGTTTCTGTCACTCTCTGACTGATTGTAGGTCTGTCTGTTCATCTGTTTCTGTCAGTGTCTCCGTCTAACTATAGGTCTGTCTGCTTATCTGTTTCTTTCACTCTCTGTCTGAGTGTAGGTCTGTCTGCTTATCTGTTTCTTTCACTCTCTGACTGAGTATAGGTCTTTCTGCTTATCTGTTTCTGTCACTCTCTGGCTGATTGTAGGTCTTTCTGATTATCTGTTTCTTTCACTCTCTGACTGAGTATAGGTCTTTCTGCTTATCTGTTTCTGTCACTCTCTGGCTGATTGTAGGTCTGTCTGTTCATCTGTTTCTGTCAGTGTCTCCGTCTAACTGTAGGTCTGTCTGCTTATCTGTTTCTTTCACTCTCTGTCTGAGTGTAGGTCTGTCTGCTTATCTGTTTCTGTCACTCTCTGACTTACTATAGGTTTCTGCTTATCTGTTTCTTTCACTCTCTGACTGAGTATAGGTCTTTCTGCTTATCTGTTTCTTTCACTCTCTGACTGAGTATTGGTCTTTCTGCTTATCTGTTTCTGTCAGTGTCTCTGTGTGAGTGTAGGTCTGCTTCTCTGTTTGGGTCAGTGTCTCTGTCTGAGTGTAGCTCTGTCTGCTTATCTGTTTCTGTCAGTGTCTGTGTCTGAGTATTGGTCTGTCTTCTTATCTCTTTCTGTCACTCTCTTATTGACTATAGGTCTGTCTGCTTTTCTCTTTCTGTCAGTCTCTCTATCTGAGTATAGGTCTATCTGCTTATCTGTTACTGTCGGTGTCTCTGTCTGAGTATTGTTCTGTCTGCTTATCTGTTTCTGTCACTCTCTGATTCACTATAGGTCTTTCTGCTTATCTGTTTCTCTCACTCTCTCATTGACTATAGGTCTTTCTGCTTCTCTCTTTCTGTCAGTGTCTCTGTCTGAGTATAGGTCTGTCTGCTTATCTTTTTCTGTCAGTGTCTCTGTCTGAGTGTAGCTCTGTCTGCTTATCTGTTTCTTTCAGTGTCTCTGTCTGAGTCTTGGTGTGTCTGCTTATCTGTTTCTGTCTCTGTTTGACTGACTATAGATCTGTCTGCTTATCTGTTAGTGTCTCTCTCTGAGTGTTTTTCTGTCTGCTTATCTGTTTCTGTCACTCTCTGACTGAGTATAGGTCTTTCTGATTATCTGTTTCTTTCACTCTCTGAGTGAATGTAGGTCTGTCTGCTTATCTGTTTCTGTCAGTGTCTCTGTCTAAGTGTAGGTCTGTCTGCTTATCTGTTTCTGTCACTCTCTTATTGACTATAGGTTTGTCTGCTTTTCTCTTTCTGTCAGTCTCTATCTGAGTATAGGTCTATCTGCTTATCTGTTGCTGTCGGTGTCTCTGTCTGAGTATTGGTCTGTCTGCGTATCTGTTTCTGTCACTCTCTGACTGGCTATAGGTCTTTCTGCTTATCTGTTTCTGTCAGTGTCTCTGTCTGAGTATAGGTCTAACTGTAGGTCTGTCTGCTTGTCTGTTTCTCTCACTCTCTCATTGACTATAGGTCTTTCTGCTTCTCTCTTTCTGTCAGTGTCTCTGTCTGAGTATTGGTCTGTCTGCTTATCTGTTTCTGTCAGTGTCTCTGTCTGAGTGTAGCTCTGTCTGCTTATCTGTTTCTGTCACTGTCTCGGTCTAACTATAGGTATTTCTGCTTATCTGTTTCTGTCACTCTCTGACTGACTTTAGGTCTCTCTGCTTATCTGTTTCTGTCACTCTCTGACTGAATGTAGGTGTGTCTGCTCATCTGTTTCTGTCAGTGTCTCCGTCTAACTATAGGTCTGTCTGCTTATCTGTTTCTGTCACTCTCTGACTGACTATAGGTCTGTCTGCTTATCTGTTTCTGTCACTCTCTGACTGAATGTAGGTGTGTCTGCTCATCTGTTTCTGTCAGTGTCTCCGTCTAACTATAGGTCTGTCTGCTTATCTGTTTCTGTCACTCTCTGACTGAATGTAGGTGTGTCTGCTCATCTGTTTCTGTCAGTGTCTCCGTCTAACTATAGGTCTGTCTGCTTATCTGTTTCTGTCACTCTCTGACTGACTATAGGTCTGTCTGCTTATCTGTTTCTGTCACTCTCTGACTGAATGTAGGTCTGTCTGCTTATCTGTTTCTGTCAGTGTGTCTGTCTGAGTGTAGGTCTGTCTGCTTATCTGTTTCTGTCACTCTCTGACTTACTATAGATCTTTCTGCTTATCTGTTTCTGTCACTCTCTGACTGAGTATAGGTCTTTCTGATAATCTGTTTCTTTCACTCTCTGACTGACTATAGGTCTTTCTGCTTATCTGTTTCTGTCTGAGTGTAGATCTCTCTGCTTATCTGTTTCTGTCAGTGTGTCTGTCTGAGAGTACGTCTGTCTGCTTATCTGTTTCTGTCACTGTCTGACTGACTATAGGTCTGTCTGCTTATCTGTTTCTGGCACTTTCTGACTGACTATAGGTCTTTCTGCTTTTCTGTTTCTGTTAGTGGCTCTGTTTGAGTAATGGTCTGTCTTCTTATCTGTTTCTGTCACTCTCTGATTCACTATAGGTCTGTCTGCTTATCTGTTTCTGTCACTCTCTGACTGACTATAGGTCTGTTTATCTGTTTCTGTCGCTCACTGACTGACTATAGGTCTTTCTGCTGATCTGTTTCTGTCACTGTCTGTGTCTGAGTATAGGTCTGTCTGCTTTTCTGTTTCTGTCAGTCTCTCTATCTGAGTATAGGTCTGTCTACTTATCTGTTTCTGTCAGTGTCTCTGTCTGAGTCTTGGTCTGTCTGCGTATCTGTTTCTGTCTCTGTTTGACTGACTATATATCTGTCTGCTTATCTCTTTCTGACACTCTCTGACTGGCTATAGTCTGTCTGCTTATCTGTTTCTGTCGCTGTCTCTGTCTGACTATAGGTCTCTCTGCTTATCTGTTTCTGTCGCTGTCGCTGTCTGACTATAGGTCTTTCTGCTTATCTTTTGCTGTCAGTGTCTCTGTCTGAGTGTAGCTCTGTCTGCTTATCTGTTTCTGTCACTCTCTGACTGACTATAGGTCTTTCTGCTTATCTGTTTCTTTCAGTGTCTCTGTCTGAGTATTGGTCTGCCTGCTTATCTTTTTCTGTCAGTGTCTCTGTCTGAGTGTAGCTCTGTTTGCTTATCTGTTTCTGTCACTCTCTGACTGACTATAGGTCTTTCTGCTTATCTGTTTCTTTCAGTGTCTCTGTCTGAGTATTGGTCTGTCTTCTTATCTGTTTCTATCACTGTTTGACTGACTATATTTCTGTCTCCTTATCTGTTTCTGTCACTGTCTGTGTCTGAGTATAGGTCTGTCTGCTTATCTGTTTCTTTTCCTGTCTCGGTTTGACTATAGGTCTGTCTCCTTATCTCTTTCTGTCAGTGTCTCTGTCTGAAAGTAGATCTCTCTGCTTATCTGTTTCTGTCAGTGTCTCTGTCTGAGTGTAGGTCTTTCTGCTTATCTCTTTCTGTCAGTGTCTTTGTCTGAGTGTAGGTCTGTCTGCTTATCTGTTTCTGTCAGTGTCTCTGTCTGAGTGTAGCTCTGTCTGCTTATGTGTTTCTGTCAGTGTCTCTCTCTGAGTATTGGTCTGTCTTCTTATCTCTTTCTGTCACTCTCTGATTGACTATAGGTCTGTCTGCTTATTTGTTTCTGTCATTGTCTCTGTCTGAGTGTAGGTCTGTCTGCTTTTCTGTTTCTGGTGCTGTTTGAGTGACTATAGGTCTGTCTTCTTATCTCTTTCTGTCAGTCTCTCTATCTGAGTATAGGTCTATCTGCTTATCTGTTTCTGTCAGTGTCTCTGTCTGAGTATTGGTCTGTCTTCTTATCTCTTTCTGTCACTCTCTGATTGACTATAGGCTGTCTGCTTATTTGTTTCTGTCAGTGTCTCTGTCTGAGTGTAGGTCTGTCTGCTTTTCAGTTTCTGGTGCTGTTTGAGTGACTATAGGTCTGTCTGCTTATCTCTTTCTGTCAGTCTCTCTATCTGAGTATAGGTCTATCTGCTTATCTGTTTCTGTCAGTGTCTCTGTCTGAGTCTTGGTCTGTCTGCTTATCTGTTTCTGTCTCTGTTTGACTGACTATATATCTGTCTGCTTATCTCTTTCTGACACTCTCTGACTGGCTATAGTCTGTCTGCTTATCTGTTTCTGTCGCTGTCTCTGTCTGACTATAGGTCTCTCTGCTTATCTGTTTCTGTCGCTGTCGCTGTCTGACTATAGGTCTTTCTGCTTATCTTTTGCTGTCAGTGTCTCTGTCTGAGTGTTGCTCTGTCTGCTTATCTGTTTCTGTCACTCTCTGACTGACTATAGGTCTTTCTGCTTATCTGTTTCTTTCAGTGTCTCTGTCTGAGTATTGGTCTGCCTGCTTATCTTTTTCTGTCAGTGTCTCTGTCTGAGTGTAGCTCTGTTTGCTTATCTGTTTCTGTCACTCTCTGACTGACTATAGGTCTTTCTGCTTATCTGTTTCTTTCAGTGTCTCTGTCTGAGTATTGGTCTGTCTTCTTATCTGTTTCTGTCACTGTTTGACTGACTATATTTCTGTCTCCTTATCTGTTTCTGTCACTGTCTGTGTCTGAGTATAGGTCTGTCTGCTTATCTGTTTCTTTTCCTGTCTCGGTTTGACTATAGGTCTGTCTCCTTATCTCTTTCTGTCAGTGTCTCTGTCTGAAAGTAGATCTCTCTGCTTATCTGTTTCTGTCAGTGTCTCTGTCTGAGTGTAGGTCTTTCTGCTTATCTCTTTCTGTCAGTGTCTTTGTCTGAGTGTAGGTCTGTTTGCTTATCTGTTTCTGTCAGTGTCTCTGTCTGAGTGTAGCTCTGTCTGCTTATGTGTTTCTGTCAGTGTCTCTCTCTGAGTATTGGTCTGTCTTCTTATCTCTTTCTGTCACTCTCTGATTGACTATAGGTCTGTCTGCTTATTTGTTTCTGTCATTGTCTCTGTCTGAGTGTAGGTCTGTCTGCTTTTCTGTTTCTGGTGCTGTTTGAGTGACTATAGGTCTGTCTTCTTATCTCTTTCTGTCAGTCTCTCTATCTGAGTATAGGTCTATCTGCTTATCTGTTTCTGTCAGTGTCTCTGTCTGAGTATTGGTCTGTCTTCTTATCTCTTTCTGTCACTCTCTGATTGACTATAGGCTGTCTGCTTATTTGTTTCTGTCAGTGTCTCTGTCTGAGTGTAGGTCTGTCTGCTTTTCAGTTTCTGGTGCTGTTTGAGTGACTATAGGTCTGTCTGCTTATCTCTTTCTGTCAGTCTCTCTATCTGAGTATAGGTCTATCTGCTTATCTGTTTCTATCAGTGTCTCTGTCTGAGTCTTGGTCTGTCTGCTTATCTGTTTCTGTCTCTGTTTGACTGACTATAGATCTGTCTGCTTATCTGTTTCTGTCACTCCGTGACTGGCTATAGGTCTGTCTGCTTATCTCTTTCTGTCTCTCTCTGACTGGCTATAGTCTGTCTGCTTATCTGTTTCTCTCGCTGTCTCTGTCTGACAATAGGTCTCTCTGCTTATCTGTTTCTGTCGCTGTCTCTCGCTGACTATAGGTCTTTCTGCTTATCTGTTTCTGTCAGTGTCCCTGTCTGAGTATAGGTCTGTCTGCTTATCTGTTTCTGTTAGTGTCTCTCTCTGAGTGTTTTTCTGTCTGCTTATCTGTTTCTTTCACTCTCTGACTGACTGTAGGTCTTTCTGCTTATCTGTTTGTGTCACTCTCTGTCTGAGTATAGGTCTTTCTGCTTATCTGTTTCTGTCAGTGTCTCTCTCTGAGTATTGGTATGTCTGCTTATCTGTTTCTTTCACTCTCTGACTGACTATAGGTCTTTCTGCTTATCTGTTTCTGTCACTCTCTGACTGATTGTAGGTCTGTCTGTTCATCTGTTTCTGTCAGTGTCTCCGTCTAACTATAGGCCTTTCTGCTTATCTGTTTCTTTCACTCTCTGACTGAGTATAGGTCTTTCTGATTATCTGTTTCTTTCACTCTCTGACTGAGTATAGGTCTTTCTGCTTATCTGTTTCTGTCACTCTCTGGCTGATTGTAGGTCTGTCTGTTCATCTGTTTCTGTCAGTGTCTCCGTCTAACTGTAGGTCTGTCTGCTTATCTGTTTCTTTCACTCTCTGTCTGAGTGTAGGTCTGTCTGCTTATCTGTTTCTGTCACTCTCTGACTTACTATAGGTTTCTGCTTATCTGTTTCTTTCACTCTCTGACTGAGTATAGGTCTTTCTGCTTATCTGTTTCTTTCACTCTCTGACTGAGTATAGGTCTTTCTGCTTATCTGTTTCTGTCAGTGTCTCTGTGTGAGTGTAGGTCTGCTTCTCTGTTTGGGTCAGTGTCTCTGTCTGAGTGTAGCTCTGTCTGCTTATCTGTTTCTGTCAGTGTCTGTGTCTGAGTATTGGTCTGTCTTCTTATCTCTTTCTGTCACTCTCTTATTGACTATAGGTCTGTCTGCTTTTCTCTTTCTGTCAGTCTCTCTATCTGAGTATAGGTCTATCTGCTTATCTGTTACTGTCGGTGTCTCTGTCTGAGTATTGTTCTGTCTGCTTATCTGTTTCTGTCACTCTCTGATTCACTATAGGTCTGTCTGCTTATCTGTTTCTGTTAGTGTCTCTCTCTGAGTGTTTTTCTGTCTGCTTATCTGTTTCTTTCACTCTCTGACTGACTGTAGGTCTTTCTGCTTATCTGTGTTTCTGTCACTCTCTGACTGAATGTAGGTCTGTCTGCTTATCTGTTTCTGTCACTCTCTGACTGAGTATAGGTCTTTCTGATTATCTGTTTCTTTCACTCTCTGACTGAATGTAGGTCTGTCTGCTCATCTGTTTCTGTCAGTGTTCCGTCTAACTATATGTCTGTCTGCTTATCTGTTTGTGTCACTCTCTGACTGACTATAGGTCTGTCTGCTTATCTGTTTCTGTCAGTGTGTCTGTCTGAGTGTAGGTCTGTCTGCTTATCTGTTTCTGTCACTCTCTGACTTACTATAGGTCTTTCTGCTTATCTGTTTCTGTCACTCTCTGACTTACTATAGGTCTTTCTGCTTATCTGTTTCTTTCACTCTCTGACTTACTATAGGTCTTTCTGCTTATCTGTTTCTTTCACTCTCTGACTGACTATAGGTCTATCTGCTTATCTGTTACTGTCGGTGTCTCTGTCTGAGTATTGGTCTGTCTGCTTATCTGTTTCTGTCAGTGTCTCTGTCTGAGTATATGTCTGCTTATCTGTTTCTGTCAGCGTCTGTGTCTGAGTATAGGTCTGTCTGCTTATCTGTTTCTGTCAGTGTCTCAGTCTAACTGTAGGTCTGTCTGCTTGTCTGTTTCTCTCACTCTCTCATTGACTCTAGGTCTTTCTGCTTCTCTCTTTCTGTCAGTGTCTCTGTCTGAGTATTGGTCTTTCTGCTTATCTGTTTCTGTCAGTGTCCCTGTCTGAGTATAGGTCTGTATAGTGTCTCTCTCTGAGGGTTGGTCTTATCTGTTTCTTTCACTCTCTGACTGACTATAGGTCTTTCTGCTTATCTGTTTCTGTCACTCTCTTACTGAATGTAGGTGTGTCTGCTCATCTGTTTCTGTCAGTGTGTCTGTCTGAGTGTAGGTCTGTCTGCTTATCTGTTTCTGTCACTCTCTGACTTACTATAGGTCTTTCTGCTTATCTGTTTCTGTCTGAGTGTAGATCTCTCTGCTTATCTGTTTCTGTCAGTGTCTCTGTCTGAGTGTACGTCTGTCTGCTTATCTATTTCTGGAACTGTTAGACTGACTATATATCTGTCTTCTTATCTGTTTCTGTCACTCTCTGACTGGTTATAGGTCTGTCTGCTTATCTGTTTCTGTCAGTGTCTCTGTCTGAGTGTAGCTCTGTCTGCTTATCTGTTTTTGTCACTGTCTCGGTCTAACTATAGGTCTTTCTGCTTATCTCTTTCTGTCAGTCTCTCTGTCTGAGTTTAGGTCTTTCTGCTTATCTGTTTCTGTCAGTGTCTCTTTCTGAGTATTGGTCTGTCTTCTTATCTGTTTCTGTCGCTGTTTGACTGACTATAGGTCTGTCTGCTTATCTGTTTCTCTCACTCTCTGACTGACTATAGGTCTGTCTGCTTATCTGTTTCTGTCACTCTCTGACTGAGTATAGGTCTGTCTGCTTGTCTGTTTCTGTCGTTTTCTCTGTCTGAATATTGGTCTGTCTGCTTATCTGTTTCTCTCACTCTCTGAATGACTATAGGTCTGTCTGCTTATCTGTTTCTGTCGTTTTCTCTGTCTGAGTATTGGTCTGTCTGCTTATCTGTTTCTCTCACTCTCTGACTGAATATAGGTCTGTCTTCTTATCTGTTTCTTTCAGTCTCTCATTGACTATAGGTCTGTCTCCTTATCTGTTTCTGTCAATGTCTGTGTCTGAGTATTGGTCTGTTTTTCTATCTGTTTCTGACACTCTCTGACTGATTATAGGTCTTTCTGCTTATCTGTTTCTGTCAGTGTCTCTGTTTGAGTATTGGTCTGTCTTCTTATCTGTTTCTGTCACTCTCTGGTTCACTATAGGTCTGTCTCCTTATCTGTATCTGTCACTCTCTGTCTGACTTTTGGTCTGTCTGCGTATCTGTTACTGTCAGTGTCTCTGTCTGAGTATTGGTCTGTCTTCTTATCTGTTTCTGTCACTCTCTGATTGACTATAGGTCTGTCTCCTTATTTGTTTCTGTCACTCTGAGACTGACTGTAGGTCTTTCTGCTGATCTGTTTCTGTCACTGTCTGTGTCTTAGTATAGGTCTGTCTGCTTATCTGTTACTGTCAGTGTCTCTGTCTGAGTGTAGGTCTGTCTGCTTTTCTGTTTCTGTCAGTGTCTCTGTCTGAGTATTGGTCTGTCTTCTTATCTCTTTCTGTCACTCTCTGATTGACTATAGGTCTTTCTGCTTATCTGTTTCTGTCAGTGTCTCTGTCTGAGTATTGGTCTGTCTTCTTATCTCTTTCTGTCACTCTCTGACTGGCTATAGGTCTTTCTGCTTATCTGTTTCTGTCAGTGTCTCTGTCTGAGTATAGGTCTGTCTGCTTATCTCTTTCTGTCAGTATCTCTATCTGAGTATAGGTCTATCTGCTTATCTGTTTCTGTCAGCGTCTCTGTCTGAGTCTTGGTCTGTCTGCTTATCTGTTTCTGTCTCTGTTTGACTGACTATAGATCTGTCTGCTTATCTGTTTCTGTCATTCCGTGACTGGCTATAGGTCTGACTGCTTATCTCTTTCTGTCACTCTCTGACTGGCTATAGTCTGCCTGCTTATCTGTTTCTGTCGTTGTCTCTCGCTGACTATAGGTCTTTCTGCTTATCTGTTTCTGTCAATGTCTGTCTCTGAGTATTGGTCTGTCTTCTTATCTGTTTCTGTCACTCTCTGACTGACTATAGGTCTTTCTGCTTATCTGTTTCTGTCAGTGTCTCTGTTTCAGTATGGTTCTGTCTGCTTATCTGTTTCTCTCACTCTCTCATTGACTATAGGTCTTTCTGCTTCTCTCTTTCTGTCAGTGTCTCTGTCTGAGTATAGGTCTGTCTGCTTATCTGTTTTGTCAATGTCTCTCTCTGAGTATTGGTCTGTCTGCTTATCTGTTTCTTTCACTCTCTGACTGACTGTAGGTCTTTCCGCTTATCTGTTTGTGTCACTCTCTGTCTGAGTATAGGTCTTTCTGCTTATCTGTTTCTGTCAGTGTCTCTCTCTGAGTATTGGTATGTCTGCTTATCTGTTTCTTTCACTCTCTGACTGACTATAGGTCTTTCTGCTTATCTGTTTCTGTCACTCTCTGACTGATTGTAGGTCTGTCTGTTCATCTGTTTCTGTCAGTGTCTCCGTCTAACTATAGGTCTGTCTGCTTATCTGTTTCTTTCACTCTCTGTCTGAGTGTAGGTCTGTCTGCTTATCTGTTTCTGTCACTCTCTGACTTACTACAGGTCTTTCTGCTTATCTGTTTCTTTCACTCTCTGACTGAGTATAGGTCTTTCTGATTATCTGTTTCTTTCACTCTCTGACTGAGTATAGGTCTTTCTGCTTATCTGTTTCTGTCACTCTCTGGCTGATTGTAGGTCTGTCTGTTCATCTGTTTCTGTCAGTGTCTCCGTCTAACTGTAGGTCTGTCTGCTTATCTGTTTCTTTCACTCTCTGTCTGAGTGTAGGTCTGTCTGCTTATCTGTTTCTGTCACTCTCTGACTTACTATAGGTTTCTGCTTATCTGTTTCTTTCACTCTCTGACTGAGTATAGGTCTTTCTGCTTATCTGTTTCTTTCCCTCTCTGACTGAGTATAGGTCTTTCTGCATTTCTGTTTCTGTCAGTGTCTCTGTCTGAGTGTAGATCTCTTTGCTTATCTGTTTCTGTCAGTGTCTCTGTGTGAGTGTAGGTCTGCTTCTCTGTTTGGGTCAGTGTCTCTGTCTGAGTGTAGCTCTGTCTGCTTATCTGTTTCTGTCAGTGTCTGTTTCTGAGTATTGGTCTGTCTTCTTATCTCTTTCTGTCACTCTCTTATTGACTATAGGTCTGTCTGCTTTTCTCTTTCTGTCAGTCTCTCTATCTGAGTATAGGTCTATCTGCTTATCTGTTACTGTCGGTGTCTCTGTCTGAGTATTGTTCTGTCTGCTTATCTGTTTCTGTCACTCTCTGATTCACTATAGGTCTTTCTGCTTATCTGTTTCTCTCACTCTCTCATTGACTATAGGTCTTTCTGCTTCTCTCTTTCTGTCAGTGTCTCTGTCTGAGTATAGGTCTGTCTGCTTATCTTTTTCTGTCAGTGTCTCTGTCTGAGTGTAGCTCTGTCTGCTTATCTGTTTCTTTCAGTGTCTCTGTCTGAGTCTTGGAGTGTCTGCTTATCTGTTTCTGTCTCTGTTTGACTGACTATAGATCTGTCTGCTTATCTGTTAGTGTCTCTCTCTGAGTGTTTTTCTGTCTGCTTATCTGTTTCTGTCACTCTCTGACTGAGTATAGGTCTTTCTGATTATCTGTTTCTTTCACTCTCTGAGTGAATGTAGGTCTGTCTGCTTATCTGTTTCTGTCAGTGTCTCTGTCTAAGTGTAGGTCTGTCTGCTTATCTGTTTCTGTCACTCTCTTATTGACTATAGGTTTGTCTGCTTTTCTCTTTCTGTCAGTCTCCATCTGAGTATAGGTCTATCTGCTTATCTGTTGCTGTCGGTGTCTCTGTCTGAGTATTGGTCTGTCTGCGTATCTGTTTCTGTCACTCTCTGACTGGCTATAGGTCTTTCTGCTTATCTGTTTCTGTCAGTGTCTCTGTCTGAGTATAGGTCTAACTGTAGGTCTGTCTGCTTGTCTGTTTCTCTCACTCTCTCATTGACTATAGGTCTTTCTGCTTCTCTCTTTCTGTCAGTGTCTCTGTCTGAGTATAGGTCTGTCTGCTTATCTGTTTCTGTCAGTGTCTCTGTCTGAGTGTAGCTCTGTCTGCTTATCTGTTTCTGTCACTGTCTCGGTCTAACTATAGGTATTTCTGCTTATCTGTTTCTGTCACTCTCTGACTGACTTTAGGTCTCTCTGCTTATCTGTTTCTGTCACTCTCTGACTGAATGTAGGTGTGTCTGCTCATCAGTTTCTGTCAGTGTCTCCGTCTAACTATAGGTCTGTCTGCTTATCTGTTTCTGTCACTCTCTGACTGACTATAGGTCTGTCTGCTTATCTGTTTCTGTCACTCTCTGACTGAATGTAGGTGTGTCTGCTCATCTGTTTCTGTCAGTGTCTCCGTCTAACTATAGGTCTGTCTGCTTATCTGTTTCTGTCACTCTCTGACTGAATGTAGGTGTGTCTGCTCATCTGTTTCTGTCAGTGTCTCCGTCTAACTATAGGTCTGTCTGCTTATCTGTTTCTGTCACTCTCTGACTGACTATAGGTCTGTCTGCTTATCTGTTTCTGTCACTCTCTGACTGAATGTAGGTCTGTCTGCTTATCTGTTTCTGTCAGTGTGTCTGTCTGAGTGTAGGTCTGTCTGCTTATCTGTTTCTGTCACTCTCTGACTTACTATAGATCTTTCTGCTTATCTGTTTCTGTCACTCTCTGACTGAGTATAGGTCTTTCTGATAATCTGTTTCTTTCACTCTCTGACTGACTATAGGTCTTTCTGCTTATCTGTTTCTGTCTGAGTGTAGATCTCTCTGCTTATCTGTTTCTGTCAGTGTGTCTGTCTGAGAGTACGTCTGTCTGCTTATCTGTTTCTGTCACTGTCTGACTGACTATAGGTCTGTCTGCTTATCTGTTTCTGGCACTTTCTGACTGACTATAGGTCTTTCTGCTTTTCTGTTTCTGTTAGTGGCTCTGTTTGAGTAATGGTCTGTCTTCTTATCTGTTTCTGTCACTCTCTGATTCACTATAGGTCTGTCTGCTTATCTGTTTCTGTCACTCTCTGACTGACTATAGGTCTGTTTATCTGTTTCTGTCGCTCACTGACTGACTATAGGTCTTTCTGCTGATCTGTTTCTGTCACTGTCTGTGTCTGAGTATAGGTCTGTCTGCTTTTCTGTTTCTGTCAGTCTCTCTATCTGAGTATAGGTCTGTCTACTTATCTGTTTCTGTCAGTGTCTCTGTCTGAGTCTTGGTCTGTCTGCTTATCTGTTTCTGTCTCTGTTTGACTGACTATATATCTGTCTGCTTATCTCTTTCTGACACTCTCTGACTGGCTATAGTCTGTCTGCTTATCTGTTTCTGTCGCTGTCTCTGTCTGACTATAGGTCTCTCTGCTTATCTGTTTCTGTCGCTGTCGCTGTCTGACTATAGGTCTTTCTGCTTATCTTTTGCTGTCAGTGTCTCTGTCTGAGTGTAGCTCTGTCTGCTTATCTGTTTCTGTCACTCTCTGACTGACTATAGGTCTTTCTGCTTATCTGTTTCTTTCAGTGTCTCTGTCTGAGTATTGGTCTGCCTGCTTATCTTTTTCTGTCAGTGTCTCTGTCTGAGTGTAGCTCTGTTTGCTTATCTGTTTCTGTCACTCTCTGACTGACTATAGGTCTTTCTGCTTATCTGTTTCTTTCAGTGTCTCTGTCTGAGTATTGGTCTGTCTTCTTATCTGTTTCTGTCACTGTTTGACTGACTATATTTCTGTCTCCTTATCTGTTTCTGTCACTGTCTGTGTCTGAGTATAGGTCTGTCTGCTTATCTGTTTCTTTTCCTGTCTCGGTTTGACTATAGGTCTGTCTCCTTATCTCTTTCTGTCAGTGTCTCTGTCTGAAAGTAGATCTCTCTGCTTATCTGTTTCTGTCAGTGTCTCTGTCTGAGTGTAGGTCTTTCTGCTTATCTCTTTCTGTCAGTGTCTTTGTCTGAGTGTAGGTCTGTCTGCTTATCTGTTTCTGTCAGTGTCTCTGTCTGAGTGTAGCTCTGTCTGCTTATGTGTTTCTGTCAGTGTCTCTCTCTGAGTATTGGTCTGTCTTCTTATCTCTTTCTGTCACTCTCTGATTGACTATAGGTCTGTCTGCTTATTTGTTTCTGTCATTGTCTCTGTCTGAGTGTAGGTCTGTCTGCTTTTCTGTTTCTGGTGCTGTTTGAGTGACTATAGGTCTGTCTTCTTATCTCTTTCTGTCAGTCTCTCTATCTGAGTATAGGTCTATCTGCTTATCTGTTTCTGTCAGTGTCTCTGTCTGAGTATTGGTCTGTCTTCTTATCTCTTTCTGTCACTCTCTGATTGACTATAGGCTGTCTGCTTATTTGTTTCTGTCAGTGTCTCTGTCTGAGTGTAGGTCTGTCTGCTTTTCAGTTTCTGGTGCTGTTTGAGTGACTATAGGTCTTTCTGCTTATCTTTTGCTGTCAGTGTCTCTGTCTGAGTGTAGCTCTGTCTGCTTATCTGTTTCTGTCACTCTCTGACTGACTATAGGTCTTTCTGCTTATCTGTTTCTTTCAGTGTCTCTGTCTGAGTATTGGTCTGCCTGCTTATCTTTTTCTGTCAGTGTCTCTGTCTGAGTGTAGCTCTGTTTGCTTATCTGTTTCTGTCACTCTCTGACTGACTATAGGTCTTTCTGCTTATCTGTTTCTTTCAGTGTCTCTGTCTGAGTATTGGTCTGTCTTCTTATCTGTTTCTGTCACTGTTTGACTGACTATATTTCTGTCTCCTTATCTGTTTCTGTCACTGTCTGTGTCTGAGTATAGGTCTGTCTGCTTATCTGTTTCTTTTCCTGTCTCGGTTTGACTATAGGTCTGTCTCCTTATCTCTTTCTGTCAGTGTCTCTGTCTGAAAGTAGATCTCTCTGCTTATCTGTTTCTGTCAGTGTCTCTGTCTGAGTGTAGGTCTTTCTGCTTATCTCTTTCTGTCAGTGTCTTTGTCTGAGTGTAGGTCTGTCTGCTTATCTGTTTCTGTCAGTGTCTCTGTCTGAGTGTAGCTCTGTCTGCTTATGTGTTTCTGTCAGTGTCTCTCTCTGAGTATTGGTCTGTCTTCTTATCTCTTTCTGTCACTCTCTGATTGACTATAGGTCTGTCTGCTTATTTGTTTCTGTCATTGTCTCTGTCTGAGTGTAGGTCTGTCTGCTTTTCTGTTTCTGGTGCTGTTTGAGTGACTATAGGTCTGTCTTCTTATCTCTTTCTGTCAGTCTCTCTATCTGAGTAAAGGTCTATCTGCTTATCTGTTTCTGTCAGTGTCTCTGTCTGAGTATTGGTCTGTCTTCTTATCTCTTTCTGTCACTCTCTGATTGACTATAGGCTGTCTGCTTATTTGTTTCTGTCAGTGTCTCTGTCTGAGTGTAGGTCTGTCTGCTTTTCAGTTTCTGGTGCTGTTTGAGTGACTATAGGTCTGTCTGCTTATCTCTTTCTGTCAGTCTCTCTATCTGAGTATAGGTCTATCTGCTTATCTGTTTCTATCAGTGTCTCTGTCTGAGTCTTGGTCTGTCTGCTTATCTGTTTCTGTCTCTGTTTGACTGACTATAGATCTGTCTGCTTATCTGTTTCTGTCACTCCGTGACTGGCTATAGGTCTGTCTGCTTATCTCTTTCTGTCACTCTCTGACTGGCTATAGTCTGTCTGCTTATCTGTTTCTCTCGCTGTCTCTGTCTGACAATAGGTCTCTCTGCTTATCTGTTTCTGTCGCTGTCTCTCGCTGACTATAGGTCTTTCTGCTTATCTGTTTCTGTCAGTGTCCCTGTCTGAGTATAGGTCTGTCTGCTTATCTGTTTCTGTTAGTGTCTCTCTCTGAGTGTTTTTCTGTCTGCTTATCTGTTTCTTTCACTCTCTGACTGACTATAGGTCTTTCTGCTTATCTGTTTCTGTCACTCTCTGACTGAGTATAGGTCTTTCTGATTATCTGTTTCTTTCACTCTCTGACTGAATGTAGGTCTGTCTGCTCATCTGTTTCTGTCAGTGTATCCGTCTAACTATATGTCTGTCTGCTTATCTGTTTGTGTCACTCTCTGACTGACTATAGGTCTGTCTGCTTATCTGTTTCTGTCAGTGTGTCTGTCTGAGTGTAGGTCTGTCTGCTTATCTGTTTCTGTCACTCTCTGACTTACTATATGTCTTTCTGCTTATCTGTTTCTGTCACTCTCTGACTTACTATAGGTCTTTCTGCTTATCTGTTTCTTTCACTCTCTGACTTACTATAGGTCTTTCTGCTTATCTGTTTCTTTCACTCTCTGACTGACTATAGGTCTATCTGCTTATCTGTTACTGTCGGTGTCTCTGTCTGAGTATTGGTCTGTCTGCTTATCTGTTTCTGTCAGTGTCTCTGTCTGAGTATATGTCTGCTTATCTGTTTCTGTCAGCGTCTGTGTCTGAGTATAGGTCTGTCTGCTTATCTGTTTCTGTCAGTGTCTCAGTCTAACTGTAGGTCTGTCTGCTTGTCTGTTTCTCTCACTCTCTCATTGACTATAGGTCTTTCTGCTTCTCTCTTTCTGTCAGTGTCTCTGTCTGAGTATTGGTCTTTCTGCTTATCTGTTTCTGTCAGTGTCCCTGTCTGAGTATAGGTCTGTATAGTGTCTCTCTCTGAGGGTTGGTCTTATCTGTTTCTTTCACTCTCTGACTGACTATAGGTCTTTCTGCTTATCTGTTTCTGTCACTCTCTTACTGAATGTAGGTGTGTCTGCTCATCTGTTTCTGTCAGTGTGTCTGTCTGAGTGTAGGTCTGTCTGCTTATCTGTTTCTGTCACTCTCTGACTTACTATAGGTCTTTCTGCTTATCTGTTTCTGTCTGAGTGTAGATCTCTCTGCTTATCTGTTTCTGTCAGTGTCTCTGTCTGAGTGTACGTCTGTCTGCTTATCTATTTCTGGAACTGTTTGACTGACTATATATCTGTCTGCTTATCTGTTTCTGTCACTCTCTGACTGGTTATAGGTCTGTCTGCTTATGTGTTTCTGTCACTTTCTGACTGACTATAGGTCTTTCTGCTTTTCTGTTTCTGTCAGTGTCTCTGTTTGAGTAATGGTCTGTCTTCTTATCTGTTTCTGTCACTCTCTGATTCACTATAGGTCTGTCTGCCTATCTGTTTCTGTCACTCTCTGACTGACTATAGGTCTTTCTGCTGATCTGTTTCTGTCACTGTCTGTGTCTGAGTATAGGTCTGTCTGCTTTTCTGTTTCAGTCAGTCTGTCTATCTGAGTATAGGTGTGTCGACTTATCTGTTTCTGTCAGTGTCTCTGTCTGAGTCTTGGTCTGTCTGCTTATCTGTTTCTGTGTCTGTTTGACTGACTATAGATCTGTCTGCTTATCTCTTTCTGACACTCTCTGACTGGCTATAGTCTGTCTGCTTATCTGTTTCTGTCGCTGTCTCTGTCTGACTATAGGTCTCTCTGCTTATCTGTTTCTGTCGCTGTCGCTCTCTGACTATAGGTCTTTCTGCTTATCTTTTTCTGTCAGTGTCTCTGTCTGAGTGTAGCTCTGTCTGCTTATCTGTTTCTGTCACTCTCTGACTGACTATAGGTCTTTCTGCTTATCTGTTTCTTTCAGTGTCTCCGTCTGAGTATTGGTCTGCCTGCTTATCTTTTTCTGTCAGTTTCTCTGTCTGAGTGTAGCTCTGTCTGCTTATCTGTTTCTGTCAATCTCTGACTGACTATAGGTCTTTCTGCTTATCTGTTTCTTTCAGTGTCTCTGTCTGAGTATTGGTCTGTCTTCTTATCTGTTTCTGTCGCTGTTTGACTGACAATAGGTCTGTCTGCTTATCTGTTTCTGTCATTGTCTCTCTCTGAGTATTATTCTGTCTGCTTATCTGTTTCTCTCACTCTCTGACTCACTATAGGTCTTTGTGCTTAGCTGTTTCTGTCACTCTCTCAATGACTATAGGTCTGTCTGCTTTTCTCTTTCTGTCAGTGTCTCTGTCTGGGTATTGGTCTTTCTGCTTATCTGTTTCTCTCACTCTCTCATTGACTATAGGTCTGTCTGCTTATCTGTTTCTGTCACTCTCTGACTGACTATAGGTCTGTCTGCTTATCTGTTTCTGTCAGTGTGTCTGTCTGAGTGTAGGTCTGTCTTCTTATCTGTTTCTGTCAGTCTCTGACTTACTATAGGTCTTTCTGCTTATCTGTTTCTGTCAGTGTCTGTGTCTGAGTATTAGTCTTTCTGCTTATCTGTTTCTGTCAGTGTCTCTGTCTGAGTATAGGACTGTCTGCTTATCTGTTTCTGTCACTCTCTGACTGACTATAGGTCTGTCTGCTTATCTGTTTCTGTCATTGTCTCTGTCTGAGTATTGGTCTGTCTGCTTATCTGTTTCTCTCACTCTCTGACTGACTATAGGTCTGTCTACTTATCTGTTTCTGTCACGCTCTCATTGACTATAGGTCTGTCTGCTGATCTGTTTCTGTCATTGTCTCTGTCTGAGTATTGGTCTGTCTGCTTATCTGTTTCTGTCATTGTCTCTCTCTGAGTATTATTCTGTCTGCTTATCTGTTTCTCTCACTCTCTGATTCACTATAGGTCTTTCTGCTTATCTGTTTCTGTCACTCTCTCATTGACTATAGGTCTGTCTGCTTATCTCTTTCTGTCAGTGTCTCTGTCTGAGTATTGGTCTTTCTGCTTATCTGTTTCTGTCACTCTCTGACTGACTATAGGTCTGTCTGCTTATCTGTTTCTTTCACTGTCTGACTTACTATATGTCTTTCTGCTTATCTGTTTCTGTCACTCTCTCATTGACTATAGGTCTGTCTGCTTATCTCTTTCTGTCAGTGTCTCTGTCTGAGTGTTGGTCTTTCTGCTTATCTGTTTCTGTCACTCTCTGACTGACTATAGGTCTGTCTGCTTATCTGTTTCTGTCATTGTCTCTGTCTGAGTATTGGTCTGTTTGCTTATCTGTTTCTCTCACTCTCTGACTGACTATAGGTCTGTCTGCTTATCTGTTTCTGTCACGCTCTCATTGACTATAGGTCTGTCTGCTTATCTGTTTCTGTCATTGTCTCTGTATGAGTATTGGTTTGTCTTCTTATCTGTTTCTGTCGCTGTTTGACTGACTATAGGTCTGTCTGCTTATCTGTTTCTGTCATTGTCCCTCTCTGAGTATTATTCTGTCTGCTTATCTGTTTCTCTCACTCTCTGATTCACTATAGGTCTTTCTGCTTATCTGTTTCTGTCACTCTCTCATTGACTATAGGTCTGTCTGCTTATGTGTTACTGTCAGTGTCTCTCTCTGAGTATTGGTCTGTCTTCTTATCTGTTTCTGTCAGTCTCTGATTGACTATAGGTCTGTCTCCTTATTTGTTTCTGTCACTGTGTGACTGACTATTGGTCTTTCTGCTTATCTGTTTCTGTCACTGTCTGTGTCTGAGTATAGGTCTGTCTGCTTATCTGTTTCTTTTCCTGTCTCTGTTTGACTATAAGTCTGTCTGGTTATCTGTTTCTGTCAGTGTCTCTGTCTGAGTGTAGGTCTGTCTGCTTATCTGTTTCTGTCAGTGTCTATGTCTGAGTATAGGTCTGTCTGCTTATCTGTGTCTTTTCCTGTCTCTGTTTGACTATATTTCTGTCTCCTTATCTGTTTCTGTCAGTGTCTCTGTCTGAGTGTAGATCTCTCTGCTTATCTGTTTCTGTCAGTATCTCTGTCTGAGTGTAGGTCTGTCTCCTTATCTGTTTCTGTCAGTGTCTGTGTCTGAGTATTGGTCTGTCTTATTATCTCTTTCTGTCACTCTCTTATTGACTATAGGTCTGTCTGCTTTTCTCTCTCTGTCAGTCTCTCTATCTGAGTATAGGTCTATCTGCTTATCTGTTACTGTCGGTGTCTCTGTCTGAGTATTGGTCTGTCTGCTTATCTGTTTCTGTCACTCTCTGATTGACTATAGGTCTGTCTGCTTTTCTGTTTCTGTCAGTGTCTCTGTCTGAGTGTAGGTCTTTTTGCTTCTCTCTTTCTGTCAGTGTCTCTGTCTGAGTGTAGGTCTTTCTGCTTCTCTCTTTCTGTCAGTGTCTCTGTCTGAGTATTGGTCTGTCTGCTTATCTCTTTCTGTCAGTGTCTCTGTCTGAGTTTAGCTCTATCTGCTTATCTGTTTCTGTCTCTGTCTGAGTATTGGTCTGTCTTCTTATCTCTTTCTGTCACTCTCTGATTGACTATAGGTCTGTCTGCTTATTTGTTTCTGTCAGTGTCTCTGTCTGAGTGTAGGTCTGTCTGCTTTTCTGTTTCTGGTGCTGCTTGAGTGGCTATAGGTCTGTCTGCTTATCTCTTTCTGTCAGTCTCTCTATCTGAGTATAGGTCTATCTGCTTTTCTGTTTCTGTCAGTGTCTCTGTCTGAGTCTTGGTCTGTCTGCTTATCTGTTTCTGTCTTTGTTTGACTGACTATAGATCTGTCTGCTTATCTGTTTCTGTGACTCCGTGACTGGCTATAGGTCTGTCTGCTTATCTCTTTCTGTCACTCTCTGACTGGCTATTGTCTGTCTGCTTATCTGTTTCTCTCGCTGTCTCGGTCTAACTGTAGGTCTGTCTTCTTATCTGTTTCTGTCACTCTCTGACTGGCTATAGGTCTTTCTGCTTATCTGTTTCTGTCAGTGTCTCTGTCTGAGTATAGGTCTGTCTGCTTATCTGTTTCTTTCAGCGTCTGTGTCTGAGTATAGGTCTGTCTGCTTATCTGTTTCTGTCAGTGTCTCAGTCTAACTGTAGGTCTGTCTGCTTATCTGTTTCTCTCACTCTCTCATTGACTATCTATAGGTCTTTCTGCTTCTCTCTTTCTGTCAGTGTCTCTGTCTGAGTATACGTCTGTCTGCTTATCTGTTTCTGTCAGTGTCTCTGTCTGAGTGTAGCTCTGTCTGCTTATCTGTTTCTGTCACTGTCTCGGTCTAACTATAGGTCTTTCTGCTTATCTGTTTCTATCAGTGTCAACATCTAACTATAGGTGTGTCTGCTTATCTGTTTGTGTCACTCTGACTGACTATAGGTCTTTCTGCTTATCTGTTTCTGTCAGTGTCCCTGTCTGAGTATAGGTCTGTTTGCTTATCTGTTTCTGTCAGTGTCTCTCTCTGAGTGTAGCTCTGTCTGCTTATCTGTTTCTGTCACTGTCTCGGTCTAACTATAGGTCTTTCTGCTTATCTGTTTCTATCAGTGTCAACGTCTAACTATAGGTGTGTCTGCTTATCTGTTTGTGTCACTCTGACTGACTATAGGTCTTTCTGCTTATCTGTTTCTGTCAGTGTCCCTGTCTGAGTATAGGTCTGTATAGTGTCTCTCTCTGAGGGTTGGTCTTATCTGTTTCTTTCACTCTCTTACTGAATGTAGGTGTGTCTGCTCATCTGTTTCTGTCAGTGTGTCTGTCTGAGTGTAGGTCTGTCTGCTTATCTGTTTCTGTCACTCTCTGACTTACTATAGGTCTTTCTGCTTATCTGTTTCTGTCTGAGTGTAGATCTCTCTGCTTATCTGTTTCTGTCAGTGTCTCTGTCTGAGTGTACGTCTGTCTGCTTATCTATTTCTGGAACTGTTTGACTGACTATATATCTGTCTTCTTATCTGTTTCTGTCACTCTCTGACTGGTTATAGGTCTGTCTGCTTATCTGTTTCTGTCAGTGTCTCTGTCTGAGTGTAGCTCTGTCTGCTTATCTGTTTTTGTCACTGTCTCGGTCTAACTATAGGTCTTTCTGCTTATCTCTTTCTGTCAGTCTCTCTGTCTGAGTTTAGGTCTTTCTGCTTATCTGTTTCTGTCAGTGTCTCTTTCTGAGTATTGGTCTGTCTTCTTATCTGTTTCTGTCGCTGTTTGACTGACTATAGGTCTGTCTGCTTATCTGTTTCTCTCACTCTCTGACTGACTATAGGTCTGTCTGCTTATCTGTTTCTGTCACTCTCTGACTGAGTATAGGTCTGTCTGCTTGTCTGTTTCTGTCGTTTTCTCTGTCTGAATATTGGTCTGTCTGCTTATCTGTTTCTCTCACTCTCTGAATGACTATAGGTCTGTCTGCTTATCTGTTTCTGTCGTTTTCTCTGTCTGAGTATTGGTCTGTCTGCTTATCTGTTTCTCTCACTCTCTGACTGAATATAGGTCTGTCTTCTTATCTGTTTCTTTCAGTCTCTCATTGACTATAGGTCTGTCTCCTTATCTGTTTCTGTCAATGTCTGTGTCTGAGTATTGGTCTGTTTTTCTATCTGTTTCTGACACTCTCTGACTGATTATAGGTCTTTCTGCTTATCTGTTTCTGTCAGTGTCTCTGTTTGAGTATTGGTCTGTCTTCTTATCTGTTTCTGTCACTCTCTGGTTCACTATAGGTCTGTCTCCTTATCTGTATCTGTCACTCTCTGTCTGACTTTTGGTCTGTCTGCTTATCTGTTACTGTCAGTGTCTCTGTCTGAGTATTGGTCTGTCTTCTTATCTGTTTCTGTCACTCTCTTACTGAATGTAGGTGTGTCTGCTCATCTGTTTCTGTCAGTGTGTCTGTCTGAGTGTAGGTCTGTCTGCTTATCTGTTTCTGTCACTCTCTGACTTACTATAGGTCTTTCTGCTTATCTGTTTCTGTCTGAGTGTAGATCTCTCTGCTTATCTGTTTCTGTCAGTGTCTCTGTCTGAGTGTACGTCTGTCTGCTTATCTATTTCTGGAACTGTTTGACTGACTATATATCTGTCTTCTTATCTGTTTCTGTCACTCTCTGACTGGTTATAGGTCTGTCTGCTTATCTGTTTCTGTCAGTGTCTCTGTCTGAGTGTAGCTCTGTCTGCTTATCTGTTTTTGTCACTGTCTCGGTCTAACTATAGGTCTTTCTGCTTATCTCTTTCTGTCAGTCTCTCTGTCTGAGTTTAGGTCTTTCTGCTTATCTGTTTCTGTCAGTGTCTCTTTCTGAGTATTGGTCTGTCTTCTTATCTGTTTCTGTCGCTGTTTGACTGACTATAGGTCTGTCTGCTTATCTGTTTCTCTCACTCTCTGACTGACTATAGGTCTGTCTGCTTATCTGTTTCTGTCACTCTCTGACTGAGTATAGGTCTGTCTGCTTGTCTGTTTCTGTCGTTTTCTCTGTCTGAATATTGGTCTGTCTGCTTATCTGTTTCTCTCACTCTCTGAATGACTATAGGTCTGTCTGCTTATCTGTTTCTGTCGTTTTCTCTGTCTGAGTATTGGTCTGTCTGCTTATCTGTTTCTCTCACTCTCTGACTGAATATAGGTCTGTCTTCTTATCTGTTTCTTTCAGTCTCTCATTGACTATAGGTCTGTCTCCTTATCTGTTTCTGTCAATGTCTGTGTCTGAGTATTGGTCTGTTTTTCTATCTGTTTCTGACACTCTCTGACTGATTATAGGTCTTTCTGCTTATCTGTTTCTGTCAGTGTCTCTGTTTGAGTATTGGTCTGTCTTCTTATCTGTTTCTGTCACTCTCTGGTTCACTATAGGTCTGTCTCCTTATCTGTATCTGTCACTCTCTGTCTGACTTTTGGTCTGTCTGCTTATCTGTTACTGTCAGTGTCTCTGTCTGAGTATTGGTCTGTCTTCTTATCTGTTTCTGTCACTCTCTGATTGACTATAGGTCTGTCTCCTTATTTGTTTCTGTCACTCTGAGACTGACTGTAAGTCTTTCTGCTGATCTGTTTCTGTCACTGTCTGTGTCTTAGTATAGGTCTGTCTGCTTATCTGTTACTGTCAGTGTCTCTGTCTGAGTGTAGGTCTGTCTGCTTTTCTGTTTCTGTCAGTGTCTCTGTCTGAGTATTGGTCTGTCTTGTTATCTCTTTCTGTCACTCTCTGATTGACTATAGGTCTTTCTGCTTATCTGTTTCTGTCAGTGTCTCTGTCTGAGTATTGGTCTGTCTTCTTATCTCTTTCTGTCACTCTCTGACTGGCTATAGGTCTTTCTGCTCATCTGTTTCTGTCAGTGTCTCTGTCTGAGTATAGGTCTGTCTGCTTATCTCTTTCTGTCAGTATCTCTATCTGAGTATAGGTCTATCTGCTTATCTGTTTCTGTCAGCGTCTCTGTCTGAGTCTTGGTCTGTCTGCTTATCTGTTTCTGTCTCTGTTTGACTGACTATAGATCTGTCTGCTTATCTGTTTCTGTCATTCCGTGACTGGCTATAGGTCTGACTGCTTATCTCTTTCTGTCACTCTCTGACTGGCTATAGTCTGCCTGCTTATCTGTTTCTGTCGTTGTCTCTCGCTGACTATAGGTCTTTCTGCTTATCTGTTTCTGTCAATGTCTGTCTCTGAGTATTGGTCTGTCTTCTTATCTGTTTCTGTCACTCTCTGACTGACTATAGGTCTTTCTGCTTATCTGTTTCTGTCAGTGTCTCTGTTTCAGTATGGTTCTGTCTGCTTATCTGTTTCTCTCACTCTCTCATTGACTATAGGTCTTTCTGCTTCTCTCTTTCTGTCAGTGTCTCTGTCTGAGTATAGGTCTGTCTGCTTATCTGTTTTGTCAATGTCTCTCTCTGAGTATTGGTCTGTCTGCTTATCTGTTTCTTTCACTCTCTGACTGACTGTAGGTCTTTCCGCTTATCTGTTTGTGTCACTCTCTGTCTGAGTATAGGTCTTTCTGCTTATCTGTTTCTGTCAGTGTCTCTCTCTGAGTATTGGTATGTCTGCTTATCTGTTTCTTTCACTCTCTGACTGACTATAGGTCTTTCTGCTTATCTGTTTCTGTCACTCTCTGACTGATTGTAGGTCTGTCTGTTCATCTGTTTCTGTCAGTGTCTCCGTCTAACTATAGGTCTGTCTGCTTATCTGTTTCTTTCACTCTCTGTCTGAGTGTAGGTCTGTCTGCTTATCTGTTTCTGTCACTCTCTGACTTACTACAGGTCTTTCTGCTTATCTGTTTCTTTCACTCTCTGACTGAGTATAGGTCTTTCTGATTATCTGTTTCTTTCACTCTCTGACTGAGTATAGGTCTTTCTGCTTATCTGTTTCTGTCACTCTCTGGCTGATTGTAGGTCTGTCTGTTCATCTGTTTCTGTCAGTGTCTCCGTCTAACTGTAGGTCTGTCTGCTTATCTGTTTCTTTCACTCTCTGTCTGAGTGTAGGTCTGTCTGCTTATCTGTTTCTGTCACTCTCTGACTTACTATAGGTTTCTGCTTATCTGTTTCTTTCACTCTCTGACTGAGTATAGGTCTTTCTGCTTATCTGTTTCTTTCACTCTCTGACTGAGTATAGGTCTTTCTGCATTTCTGTTTCTGTCAGTGTCTCTGTCTGAGTGTAGATCTCTTTGCTTATCTGTTTCTGTCAGTGTCTCTGTGTGAGTGTAGGTCTGCTTCTCTGTTTGGGTCAGTGTCTCTGTCTGAGTGTAGCTCTGTCTGCTTATCTGTTTCTGTCAGTGTCTGTGTCTGAGTATTGGTCTGTCTTCTTATCTCTTTCTGTCACTCTCTTATTGACTATAGGTCTGTCTGCTTTTCTCTTTCTGTCAGTGTCTCTGTCTGAGTATTGGTCTTTCTGCTTATCTGTTTCTGTCAGTGTCCCTGTCTGAGTATAGGTCTGTATAGTGTCTCTCTCTGAGGGTTGGTCTTATCTGTTTCTTTCACTCTCTGACTGACTATAGGTCTTTCTGCTTATCTGTTTCTGTCACTCTCTTACTGAATGTAGGTGTGTCTGCTCATCTGTTTCTGTCAGTGTGTCTGTCTGAGTGTAGGTCTGTCTGCTTATCTGTTTCTGTCACTCTCTGACTTACTATAGGTCTTTCTGCTTATCTGTTTCTGTCTGAGTGTAGATCTCTCTGCTTATCTGTTTCTGTCAGTGTCTCTGTCTGAGTGTACGTCTGTCTGCTTATCTATTTCTGGAACTGTTTGACTGACTATATATCTGTCTTCTTATCTGTTTCTGTCACTCTCTGACTGGTTATAGGTCTGTCTGCTTATCTGTTTCTGTCAGTGTCTCTGTCTGAGTGTAGCTCTGTCTGCTTATCTGTTTTTGTCACTGTCTCGGTCTAACTATAGGTCTTTCTGCTTATCTCTTTCTGTCAGTCTCTCTGTCTGAGTTTAGGTCTTTCTGCTTATCTGTTTCTGTCAGTGTCTCTTTCTGAGTATTGGTCTGTCTTCTTATCTGTTTCTGTCGCTGTTTGACTGACTATAGGTCTGTCTGCTTATCTGTTTCTCTCACTCTCTGACTGACTATAGGTCTGTCTGCTTATCTGTTTCTGTCACTCTCTGACTGAGTATAGGTCTGTCTGCTTGTCTGTTTCTGTCGTTTTCTCTGTCTGAATATTGGTCTGTCTGCTTATCTGTTTCTCTCACTCTCTGAATGACTATAGGTCTGTCTGCTTATCTGTTTCTGTCGTTTTCTCTGTCTGAGTATTGGTCTGTCTGCTTATCTGTTTCTCTCACTCTCTGACTGAATATAGGTCTGTCTTCTTATCTGTTTCTTTCAGTCTCTCATTGACTATAGGTCTGTCTCCTTATCTGTTTCTGTCAATGTCTGTGTCTGAGTATTGGTCTGTTTTTCTATCTGTTTCTGACACTCTCTGACTGATTATAGGTCTTTCTGCTTATCTGTTTCTGTCAGTGTCTCTGTTTGAGTATTGGTCTGTCTTCTTATCTGTTTCTGTCACTCTCTGGTTCACTATAGGTCTGTCTCCTTATCTGTATCTGTCACTCTCTGTCTGACTTTTGGTCTGTCTGCTTATCTGTTACTGTCAGTGTCTCTGTCTGAGTATTGGTCTGTCTTCTTATCTGTTTCTGTCACTCTCTGATTGACTATAGGTCTGTCTCCTTATTTGTTTCTGTCACTCTGAGACTGACTGTAGGTCTTTCTGCTGATCTGTTTCTGTCACTGTCTGTGTCTTAGTATAGGTCTGTCTGCTTATCTGTTACTGTCAGTGTCTCTGTCTGAGTGTAGGTCTGTCTGCTTTTCTGTTTCTGTCAGTGTCTCTGTCTGAGTATTGGTCTGTCTTCTTATCTCTTTCTGTCACTCTCTGATTGACTATAGGTCTTTCTGCTTATCTGTTTCTGTCAGTGTCTCTGTCTGAGTATTGGTCTGTCTTCTTATCTCTTTCTGTCACTCTCTGACTGGCTATAGGTCTTTCTGCTTATCTGTTTCTGTCAGTGTCTCTGTCTGAGTATAGGTCTGTCTGCTTATCTCTTTCTGTCAGTATCTCTATCTGAGTATAGGTCTATCTGCTTATCTGTTTCTGTCAGCGTCTCTGTCTGAGTCTTGGTCTGTCTGCTTATCTGTTTCTGTCTCTGTTTGACTGACTATAGATCTGTCTGCTTATCTGTTTCTGTCATTCCGTGACTGGCTATAGGTCTGACTGCTTATCTCTTTCTGTCACTCTCTGACTGGCTATAGTCTGCCTGCTTATCTGTTTCTGTCGTTGTCTCTCGCTGACTATAGGTCTTTCTGCTTATCTGTTTCTGTCAATGTCTGTCTCTGAGTATTGGTCTGTCTTCTTATCTGTTTCTGTCACTCTCTGACTGACTATAGGTCTTTCTGCTTATCTGTTTCTGTCAGTGTCTCTGTTTCAGTATGGTTCTGTCTGCTTATCTGTTTCTCTCACTCTCTCATTGACTATAGGTCTTTCTGCTTCTCTCTTTCTGTCAGTGTCTCTGTCTGAGTATAGGTCTGTCTGCTTATCTGTTTTGTCAATGTCTCTCTCTGAGTATTGGTCTGTCTGCTTATCTGTTTCTTTCACTCTCTGACTGACTGTAGGTCTTTCTGCTTATCTGTTTGTGTCACTCTCTGTCTGAGTATAGGTCTTTCTGCTTATCTGTTTCTGTCAGTGTGTCTCTCTGAGTATTGGTATGTCTGCTTATCTGTTTCTTTCACTCTCTGACTGACTATAGGTCTTTCTGCTTATCTGTTTCTGTCACTCTCTGACTGATTGTAGGTCTGTCTGTTCATCTGTTTCTGTCAGTGTCTCCGTCTAACTATAGGTCTGTCTGCTTATCTGTTTCTTTCACTTTCTGTCTGAGTGTAGGTCTGTCTGCTTATCTGTTTCTGTCACTCTCTGACTTACTACAGGTCTTTCTGCTTATCTGTTTCTTTCACTCTCTGACTGAGTATAGGTCTTTCTGATTATCTGTTTCTTTCACTCTCTGACTGAGTATAGGTCTTTCTGCTTATCTGTTTCTGTCACTCTCTGGCTGATTGTAGGTCTGTCTGTTCATCTGTTTCTGTCAGTGTCTCCGTCTAACTGTAGGTCTGTCTGCTTATCTGTTTCTTTCACTCTCTGTCTGAGTGTAGGTCTGTCTGCTTATCTGTTTCTGTCACTCTCTGACTTACTATAGGTTTCTGCTTATCTGTTTCTTTCACTCTCTGACTGAGTATAGGTCTTTCTGCTTATCTGTTTCTTTCACTCTCTGACTGAGTATAGGTCTTTCTGCTTATCTGTTTCTGTCAGTGTCTCTGTCTGAGTGTAGATCTCTTTGCTTATCTGTTTCTGTCAGTGTCTCTGTGTGAGTGTAGGTCTGCTTCTCTGTTTGGGTCAGTGTCTCTGTCTGAGTGTAGCTCTGTCTGCTTATCTGTTTCTGTCAGTGTCTGTGTCTGAGTATTGGTCTGTCTTCTTATCTCTTTCTCTCACTCTCTTATTGACTATAGGTCTGTCTGCTTTTCTCTTTCTGTCAGTCTCTCTATCTGAGTATAGGTCTATCTGCTTATCTGTTACTGTCGGTGTCTCTGTCTGAGTATTGTTCTGTCTGCTTATCTGTTTCTGTCACTCTCTGATTCACTATAGGTCTTTCTGCTTATCTGTTTCTCTCACTCTCTCATTGACTATAGGTCTTTCTGCTTCTCTCTTTCTGTCAGTGTCTCTGTCTGAGTATAGGTCTGTCTGCTTATCTTTTTCTGTCAGTGTCTCTGTCTGAGTGTAGCTCTGTCTGCTTATCTGTTTCTTTCAGTGTCTCTGTCTGAGTCTTGGAGTGTCTGCTTATCTGTTTCTGTCTCTGTTTGACTGACTATAGATCTGTCTGCTTATCTGTTAGTGTCTCTCTCTGAGTGTTTTTCTGTCTGCTTATCTGTTTCTGTCACTCTCTGACTGAGTATAGGTCTTTCTGATTATCTGTTTCTTTCACTCTCTGAGTGAATGTAGGTCTGTCTGCTTATCTGTTTCTGTCAGTGTCTCTGTCTAAGTGTAGGTCTGTCTGCTTATCTGTTTCTGTCACTCTCTTATTGACTATAGGTTTGTCTGCTTTTCTCTTTCTGTCAGTCTCCATCTGAGTATAGGTCTATCTGCTTATCTGTTGCTGTCGGTGTCTCTGTCTGAGTATTGGTCTGTCTGCGTATCTGTTTCTGTCACTCTCTGACTGGCTATAGGTCTTTCTGCTTATCTGTTTCTGTCAGTGTCTCTGTCTGAGTATAGGTCTAACTGTAGGTCTGTCTGCTTGTCTGTTTCTCTCACTCTCTCATTGACTATAGGTCTTTCTGCTTCTCTCTTTCTGTCAGTGTCTCTGTCTGAGTATAGGTCTGTCTGCTTATCTGTTTCTGTCAGTGTCTCTGTCTGAGTGTAGCTCTGTCTGCTTATCTGTTTCTGTCACTGTCTCGGTCTAACTATAGGTATTTCTGCTTATCTGTTTCTGTCACTCTCTGACTGACTTTAGGTCTCTCTGCTTATCTGTTTCTGTCACTCTCTGACTGAATGTAGGTGTGTCTGCTCATCAGTTTCTGTCAGTGTCTCCGTCTAACTATAGGTCTGTCTGCTTATCTGTTTCTGTCACTCTCTGACTGACTATAGGTCTGTCTGCTTATCTGTTTCTGTCACTCTCTGACTGAATGTAGGTGTGTCTGCTCATCTGTTTCTGTCAGTGTCTCCGTCTAACTATAGGTCTGTCTGCTTATCTGTTTCTGTCACTCTCTGACTGAATGTAGGTGTGTCTGCTCATCTGTTTCTGTCAGTGTCTCCGTCTAACTATAGGTCTGTCTGCTTATCTGTTTCTGTCACTCTCTGACTGACTATAGGTCTGTCTGCTTATCTGTTTCTGTCACTCTCTGACTGAATGTAGGTCTGTCTGCTTATCTGTTTCTGTCAGTGTGTCTGTCTGAGTGTAGGTCTGTCTGCTTATCTGTTTCTGTCACTCTCTGACTTACTATAGATCTTTCTGCTTGTCTGTTTCTGTCACTCTCTGACTGAGTATAGGTCTTTCTGATAATCTGTTTCTTTCACTCTCTGACTGACTATAGGTCTTTCTGCTTATCTGTTTCTGTCTGAGTGTAGATCTCTCTGCTTATCTGTTTCTGTCAGTGTGTCTGTCTGAGAGTACGTCTGTCTGCTTATCTGTTTCTGTCACTGTCTGACTGACTATAGGTCTGTCTGCTTATCTGTTTCTGGCACTTTCTGACTGACTATAGGTCTTTCTGCTTTTCTGTTTCTGTTAGTGTCTCTTTTTGAGTAATGGTCTGTCTTCTTATCTGTTTCTGTCACTCTCTGATTCACTATAGATCTGTCTGCTTATCTGTTTCTGTCACTCTCTGACTGACTATAGGTCTGTTTATCTGTTTCTGTCGCTCACTGACTGACTATAGGTCTTTCTGCTGATCTGTTTCTGTCACTGTCTGTGTCTGAGTATAGGTCTGTCTGCTTTTCTGTTTCTGTCAGTCTCTCTATCTGAGTATAGGTCTGTCTACTTATCTGTTTCTGTCAGTGTCTCTGTCTGAGTCTTGGTCTGTCTGCTTATCTGTTTCTGTCTCTGTTTGACTGACTATATATCTGTCTGCTTATCTCTTTCTGACACTCTCTGACTGGCTATAGTCTGTCTGCTTATCTGTTTCTGTCGCTGTCTCTGTCTGACTATAGGTCTCTCTGCTTATCTGTTTCTGTCGCTGTCGCTGTCTGACTATAGGTCTTTCTGCTTATCTTTTGCTGTCAGTGTCTCTGTCTGAGTGTAGCTCTGTCTGCTTATCTGTTTCTGTCACTCTCTGACTGACTATAGGTCTTTCTGCTTATCTGTTTCTTTCAGTGTCTCTGTCTGAGTATTGGTCTGCCTGCTTATCTTTTTCTGTCAGTGTCTCTGTCTGAGTGTAGCTCTGTTTGCTTATCTGTTTCTGTCACTCTCTGACTGACTATAGGTCTTTCTGCTTATCTGTTTCTTTCAGTGTCTCTGTCTGAGTATTGGTCTGTCTTCTTATCTGTTTCTGTCACTGTTTGACTGACTATATTTCTGTCTCCTTATCTGTTTCTGTCACTGTCTGTGTCTGAGTATAGGTCTGTCTGCTTATCTGTTTCTTTTCCTGTCTCGGTTTGACTATAGGTCTGTCTCCTTATCTCTTTCTGTCAGTGTCTCTGTCTGAAAGTAGATCTCTCTGCTTATCTGTTTCTGTCAGTGTCTCTGTCTGAGTGTAGGTCTTTCTGCTTATCTCTTTCTGTCAGTGTCTTTGTCTGAGTGTAGGTCTGTCTGCTTATCTGTTTCTGTCAGTGTCTCTGTCTGAGTGTAGCTCTGTCTGCTTATGTGTTTCTGTCAGTGTCTCTCTCTGAGTATTGGTCTGTCTTCTTATCTCTTTCTGTCACTCTCTGATTGACTATAGGTCTGTCTGCTTATTTGTTTCTGTCATTGTCTCTGTCTGAGTGTAGGTCTGTCTGCTTTTCTGTTTCTGGTGCTGTTTGAGTGACTATAGGTCTGTCTTCTTATCTCTTTCTGTCAGTCTCTCTATCTGAGTATAGGTCTATCTGCTTATCTGTTTCTGTCAGTGTCTCTGTCTGAGTATTGGTCTGTCTTCTTATCTCTTTCTGTCACTCTCTGATTGACTATAGGCTGTCTGCTTATTTGTTTCTGTCAGTGTCTCTGTCTGAGTGTAGGTCTGTCTGCTTTTCAGTTTCTGGTGCTGTTTGAGTGACTATAGGTCTTTCTGCTTATCTTTTGCTGTCAGTGTCTCTGTCTGAGTGTAGCTCTGTCTGCTTATCTGTTTCTGTCACTCTCTGACTGACTATAGGTCTTTCTGCTTATCTGTTTCTTTCAGTGTCTCTGTCTGAGTATTGGTCTGCCTGCTTATCTTTTTCTGTCAGTGTCTCTGTCTGAGTGTAGCTCTGTTTGCTTATCTGTTTCTGTCAGTGTCTCTGTCTGAGTGTAGGTCTGTCTGCTTTTCAGTTTCTGGTGCTGTTTGAGTGACTATAGGTCTTTCTGCTTATCTTTTGCTGTCAGTGTCTCTGTCTGAGTGTAGCTCTGTCTGCTTATCTGTTTCTGTCACTCTCTGACTGACTATAGGTCTTTCTGCTTATCTGTTTCTTTCAGTGTCTCTGTCTGAGTATTGGTCTCTCTTCTTATCTGTTTCTGTCACTGTTTGACTGACTATATTTCTGTCTCCTTATCTGTTTCTGTCACTGTCTGTGTCTGAGTATAGGTCTGTCTGCTTATCTGTTTCTTTTCCTGTCTCGGTTTGACTATAGGTCTGTCTCCTTATCTCTTTCTGTCAGTGTCTCTGTCTGAAAGTAGATCTCTCTGCTTATCTGTTTCTGTCAGTGTCTCTGTCTGAGTGTAGGTCTTTCTGCTTATCTCTTTCTGTCAGTGTCTTTGTCTGAGTGTAGGTCTGTCTGCTTATCTGTTTCTGTCAGTGTCTCTGTCTGAGTGTAGCTCTGTCTGCTTATGTGTTTCTGTCAGTGTCTCTCTCTGAGTATTGGTCTGTCTTCTTATCTCTTTCTGTCACTCTCTGATTGACTATAGGTCTGTCTGCTTATTTGTTTCTGTCATTGTCTCTGTCTGAGTGTAGGTCTGTCTGCTTTTCTGTTTCTGGTGCTGTTTGAGTGACTATAGGTCTGTCTTCTTATCTCTTTCTGTCAGTCTCTCTATCTGAGTAAAGGTCTATCTGCTTATCTGTTTCTGTCAGTGTCTCTGTCTGAGTATTGGTCTGTCTTCTTATCTCTTTCTGTCACTCTCTGATTGACTATAGGCTGTCTGCTTATTTGTTTCTGTCAGTGTCTCTGTCTGAGTGTAGGTCTGTCTGCTTTTCAGTTTCTGGTGCTGTTTGAGTGACTATAGGTCTGTCTGCTTATCTCTTTCTGTCAGTCTCTCTATCTGAGTATAGGTCTATCTGCTTATCTGTTTCTATCAGTGTCTCTGTCTGAGTCTTGGTCTGTCTGCTTATCTGTTTCTGTCTCTGTTTGACTGACTATAGATCTGTCTGCTTATCTGTTTCTGTCACTCCGTGACTGGCTATAGGTCTGTCTGCTTATCTCTTTCTGTCACTCTCTGACTGGCTATAGTCTGTCTGCTTATCTGTTTCTCTCGCTGTCTCTGTCTGACAATAGGTCTCTCTGCTTATCTGTTTCTGTCGCTGTCTCTCGCTGACTATAGGTCTTTCTGCTTATCTGTTTCTGTCAGTGTCCCTGTCTGAGTATAGGTCTGTCTGCTTATCTGTTTCTGTTAGTGTCTCTCTCTGAGTGTTTTTCTGTCTGCTTATCTGTTTCTTTCACTCTCTGACTGACTATAGGTCTTTCTGCTTATCTGTTTCTGTCACTCTCTGACTGAGTATAGGTCTTTCTGATTATCTGTTTCTTTCACTCTCTGACTGAATGTAGGTCTGTCTGCTCATCTGTTTCTGTCAGTGTATCCGTCTAACTATATGTCTGTCTGCTTATCTGTTTGTGTCACTCTCTGACTGACTATAGGTCTGTCTGCTTATCTGTTTCTGTCAGTGTGTCTGTCTGAGTGTAGGTCTGTCTGCTTATCTGTTTCTGTCACTCTCTGACTTACTATAGGTCTTTCTGCTTATCTGTTTCTGTCACTCTCTGACTTACTATAGGTCTTTCTGCTTATCTGTTTCTTTCACTCTCTGACTTACTATAGGTCTTTCTGCTTATCTGTTTCTTTCACTCTCTGACTGACTATAGGTCTATCTGCTTATCTGTTACTGTCGGTGTCTCTGTCTGAGTATTGGTCTGTCTGCTTATCTGTTTCTGTCAGTGTCTCTGTCTGAGTATATGTCTGCTTATCTGTTTCTGTCAGCGTCTGTGTCTGAGTATAGGTCTGTCTGCTTATCTGTTTCTGTCAGTGTCTCAGTCTAACTGTAGGTCTGTCTGCTTGTCTGTTTCTCTCACTCTCTCATTGACTATAGGTCTTTCTGCTTCTCTCTTTCTGTCAGTGTCTCTGTCTGAGTATTGGTCTTTCTGCTTATCTGTTTCTGTCAGTGTCCCTGTCTGAGTATAGGTCTGTATAGTGTCTCTCTCTGAGGGTTGGTCTTATCTGTTTCTTTCACTCTCTGACTGACTATAGGTCTTTCTGCTTATCTGTTTCTGTCACTCTCTTACTGAATGTAGGTGTGTCTGCTCATCTGTTTCTGTCAGTGTGTCTGTCTGAGTGTAGGTCTGTCTGCTTATCTGTTTCTGTCACTCTCTGACTTACTATAGGTCTTTCTGCTTATCTGTTTCTGTCTGAGTGTAGATCTCTCTGCTTATCTGTTTCTGTCAGTGTCTCTGTCTGAGTGTACGTCTGTCTGCTTATCTATTTCTGGAACTGTTTGACTGACTATATATCTGTCTGCTTATCTGTTTCTGTCACTCTCTGACTGGTTATAGGTCTGTCTGCTTATGTGTTTCTGTCACTTTCTGACTGACTATAGGTCTTTCTGCTTTTCTGTTTCTGTCAGTGTCTCTGTTTGAGTAATGGTCTGTCTTCTTATCTGTTTCTGTCACTCTCTGATTCACTATAGGTCTGTCTGCCTATCTGTTTCTGTCACTCTCTGACTGACTATAGGTCTTTCTGCTGATCTGTTTCTGTCACTGTCTGTGTCTGAGTATAGGTCTGTCTGCTTTTCTGTTTCAGTCAGTCTGTCTATCTGAGTATAGGTGTGTCGACTTATCTGTTTCTGTCAGTGTCTCTGTCTGAGTCTTGGTCTGTCTGCTTATCTGTTTCTGTGTCTGTTTGACTGACTATAGATCTGTCTGCTTATCTCTTTCTGACACTCTCTGACTGGCTATAGTCTGTCTGCTTATCTGTTTCTGTCGCTGTCTCTGTCTGACTATAGGTCTCTCTGCTTATCTGTTTCTGTCGCTGTCGCTCTCTGACTATAGGTCTTTCTGCTTATCTTTTTCTGTCAGTGTCTCTGTCTGAGTGTAGCTCTGTCTGCTTATCTGTTTCTGTCACTCTCTGACTGACTATAGGTCTTTCTGCTTATCTGTTTCTTTCAGTGTCTCCGTCTGAGTATTGGTCTGCCTGCTTATCTTTTTCTGTCAGTTTCTCTGTCTGAGTGTAGCTCTGTCTGCTTATCTGTTTCTGTCAATCTCTGACTGACTATAGGTCTTTCTGCTTATCTGTTTCTTTCAGTGTCTCTGTCTGAGTATTGGTCTGTCTTCTTATCTGTTTCTGTCGCTGTTTGACTGACAATAGGTCTGTCTGCTTATCTGTTTCTGTCATTGTCTCTCTCTGAGTATTATTCTGTCTGCTTATCTGTTTCTCTCACTCTCTGACTCACTATAGGTCTTTGTGCTTAGCTGTTTCTGTCACTCTCTCAATGACTATAGGTCTGTCTGCTTTTCTCTTTCTGTCAGTGTCTCTGTCTGGGTATTGGTCTTTCTGCTTATCTGTTTCTCTCACTCTCTCATTGACTATAGGTCTGTCTGCTTATCTGTTTCTGTCACTCTCTGACTGACTATAGGTCTGTCTGCTTATCTGTTTCTGTCAGTGTGTCTGTCTGAGTGTAGGTCTGTCTTCTTATCTGTTTCTGTCAGTCTCTGACTTACTATAGGTCTTTCTGCTTATCTGTTTCTGTCAGTGTCTGTGTCTGAGTATTAGTCTTTCTGCTTATCTGTTTCTGTCAGTGTCTCTGTCTGAGTATAGGACTGTCTGCTTATCTGTTTCTGTCACTCTCTGACTGACTATAGGTCTGTCTGCTTATCTGTTTCTGTCATTGTCTCTGTCTGAGTATTGGTCTGTCTGCTTATCTGTTTCTCTCACTCTCTGACTGACTATAGGTCTGTCTACTTATCTGTTTCTGTCACGCTCTCATTGACTATAGGTCTGTCTGCTGATCTGTTTCTGTCATTGTCTCTGTCTGAGTATTGGTCTGTCTGCTTATCTGTTTCTGTCATTGTCTCTCTCTGAGTATTATTCTGTCTGCTTATCTGTTTCTCTCACTCTCTGATTCACTATAGGTCTTTCTGCTTATCTGTTTCTGTCACTCTCTCATTGACTATAGGTCTGTCTGCTTATCTCTTTCTGTCAGTGTCTCTGTCTGAGTATTGGTCTTTCTGCTTATCTGTTTCTGTCACTCTCTGACTGACTATAGGTCTGTCTGCTTATCTGTTTCTTTCACTGTCTGACTTACTATATGTCTTTCTGCTTATCTGTTTCTGTCACTCTCTCATTGACTATAGGTCTGTCTGCTTATCTCTTTCTGTCAGTGTCTCTGTCTGAGTGTTGGTCTTTCTGCTTATCTGTTTCTGTCACTCTCTGACTGACTATAGGTCTGTCTGCTTATCTGTTTCTGTCATTGTCTCTGTCTGAGTATTGGTCTGTTTGCTTATCTGTTTCTCTCACTCTCTGATTCACTATAGGTCTTTCTGCTTATCTGTTTCTGTCACTCTCTCATTGACTATAGGTCTGTCTGCTTATGTGTTACTGTCAGTGTCTCTCTCTGAGTATTGGTCTGTCTTCTTATCTGTTTCTGTCAGTCTCTGATTGACTATAGGTCTGTCTCCTTATTTGTTTCTGTCACTGTGTGACTGACTATTGGTCTTTCTGCTTATCTGTTTCTGTCACTGTCTGTGTCTGAGTATAGGTCTGTCTGCTTATCTGTTTCTTTTCCTGTCTCTGTTTGACTATAAGTCTGTCTGGTTATCTGTTTCTGTCAGTGTCTCTGTCTGAGTGTAGGTCTTGTCTGTTTCTGTCGTTTTCTCTGTCTGAATATTGGTCTGTCTGCTTATCTGTTTCTCTCACTCTCTGAATGACTATAGGTCTGTCTGCTTATCTGTTTCTGTCGTTTTCTCTGTCTGAGTATTGGTCTGTCTGCTTATCTGTTTCTCTCACTCTCTGACTGAATATAGGTCTGTCTTCTTATCTGTTTCTTTCAGTCTCTCATTGACTATAGGTCTGTCTCCTTATCTGTTTCTGTCAATGTCTGTGTCTGAGTATTGGTCTGTTTTTCTATCTGTTTCTGACACTCTCTGACTGATTATAGGTCTTTCTGCTTATCTGTTTCTGTCAGTGTCTCTGTTTGAGTATTGGTCTGTCTTCTTATCTGTTTCTGTCACTCTCTGGTTCACTATAGGTCTGTCTCCTTATCTGTATCTGTCACTCTCTGTCTGACTTTTGGTCTGTCTGCTTATCTGTTACTGTCAGTGTCTCTGTCTGAGTATTGGTCTGTCTTCTTATCTGTTTCTGTCACTCTCTGATTGACTATAGGTCTGTCTCCTTATTTGTTTCTGTCACTCTGAGACTGACTGTAAGTCTTTCTGCTGATCTGTTTCTGTCACTGTCTGTGTCTTAGTATAGGTCTGTCTGCTTATCTGTTACTGTCAGTGTCTCTGTCTGAGTGTAGGTCTGTCTGCTTTTCTGTTTCTGTCAGTGTCTCTGTCTGAGTATTGGTCTGTCTTGTTATCTCTTTCTGTCACTCTCTGATTGACTATAGGTCTTTCTGCTTATCTGTTTCTGTCAGTGTCTCTGTCTGAGTATTGGTCTGTCTTCTTATCTCTTTCTGTCACTCTCTGACTGGCTATAGGTCTTTCTGCTCATCTGTTTCTGTCAGTGTCTCTGTCTGAGTATAGGTCTGTCTGCTTATCTCTTTCTGTCAGTATCTCTATCTGAGTATAGGTCTATCTGCTTATCTGTTTCTGTCAGCGTCTCTGTCTGAGTCTTGGTCTGTCTGCTTATCTGTTTCTGTCTCTGTTTGACTGACTATAGATCTGTCTGCTTATCTGTTTCTGTCATTCCGTGACTGGCTATAGGTCTGACTGCTTATCTCTTTCTGTCACTCTCTGACTGGCTATAGTCTGCCTGCTTATCTGTTTCTGTCGTTGTCTCTCGCTGACTATAGGTCTTTCTGCTTATCTGTTTCTGTCAATGTCTGTCTCTGAGTATTGGTCTGTCTTCTTATCTGTTTCTGTCACTCTCTGACTGACTATAGGTCTTTCTGCTTATCTGTTTCTGTCAGTGTCTCTGTTTCAGTATGGTTCTGTCTGCTTATCTGTTTCTCTCACTCTCTCATTGACTATAGGTCTTTCTGCTTCTCTCTTTCTGTCAGTGTCTCTGTCTGAGTATAGGTCTGTCTGCTTATCTGTTTTGTCAATGTCTCTCTCTGAGTATTGGTCTGTCTGCTTATCTGTTTCTTTCACTCTCTGACTGACTGTAGGTCTTTCCGCTTATCTGTTTGTGTCACTCTCTGTCTGAGTATAGGTCTTTCTGCTTATCTGTTTCTGTCAGTGTCTCTCTCTGAGTATTGGTATGTCTGCTTATCTGTTTCTTTCACTCTCTGACTGACTATAGGTCTTTCTGCTTATCTGTTTCTGTCACTCTCTGACTGATTGTAGGTCTGTCTGTTCATCTGTTTCTGTCAGTGTCTCCGTCTAACTATAGGTCTGTCTGCTTATCTGTTTCTTTCACTCTCTGTCTGAGTGTAGGTCTGTCTGCTTATCTGTTTCTGTCACTCTCTGACTTACTACAGGTCTTTCTGCTTATCTGTTTCTTTCACTCTCTGACTGAGTATAGGTCTTTCTGATTATCTGTTTCTTTCACTCTCTGACTGAGTATAGGTCTTTCTGCTTATCTGTTTCTGTCACTCTCTGGCTGATTGTAGGTCTGTCTGTTCATCTGTTTCTGTCAGTGTCTCCGTCTAACTGTAGGTCTGTCTGCTTATCTGTTTCTTTCACTCTCTGTCTGAGTGTAGGTCTGTCTGCTTATCTGTTTCTGTCACTCTCTGACTTACTATAGGTTTCTGCTTATCTGTTTCTTTCACTCTCTGACTGAGTATAGGTCTTTCTGCTTATCTGTTTCTTTCACTCTCTGACTGAGTGTAGGTCTGTCTGCTTATCTGTTTCTGTCAGTGTCTCTGTCTGAGTGTAGCTCTGTCTGCTTATGTGTTTCTGTCAGTGTCTCTCTCTGAGTATTGGTCTGTCTTCTTATCTCTTTCTGTCACTCTCTGATTGACTATAGGTCTGTCTGCTTATTTGTTTCTGTCATTGTCTCTGTCTGAGTGTAGGTCTGTCTGCTTTTCTGTTTCTGGTGCTGTTTGAGTGACTATAGGTCTGTCTTCTTATCTCTTTCTGTCAGTCTCTCTATCTGAGTATAGGTCTATCTGCTTATCTGTTTCTGTCAGTGTCTCTGTCTGAGTATTGGTCTGTCTTCTTATCTCTTTCTGTCACTCTCTGATTGACTATAGGCTGTCTGCTTATTTGTTTCTGTCAGTGTCTCTGTCTGAGTGTAGGTCTGTCTGCTTTTCAGTTTCTGGTGCTGTTTGAGTGACTATAGGTCTTTCTGCTTATCTTTTGCTGTCAGTGTCTCTGTCTGAGTGTAGCTCTGTCTGCTTATCTGTTTCTGTCACTCTCTGACTGACTATAGGTCTTTCTGCTTATCTGTTTCTTTCAGTGTCTCTGTCTGAGTATTGGTCTGCCTGCTTATCTTTTTCTGTCAGTGTCTCTGTCTGAGTGTAGCTCTGTTTGCTTATCTGTTTCTGTCACTCTCTGACTGACTATAGGTCTTTCTGCTTATCTGTTTCTTTCAGTGTCTCTGTCTGAGTATTGGTCTGTCTTCTTATCTGTTTCTGTCACTGTTTGACTGACTATATTTCTGTCTCCTTATCTGTTTCTGTCACTGTCTGTGTCTGAGTATAGGTCTGTCTGCTTATCTGTTTCTTTTCCTGTCTCGGTTTGACTATAGGTCTGTCTCCTTATCTCTTTCTGTCAGTGTCTCTGTCTGAAAGTAGATCTCTCTGCTTATCTGTTTCTGTCAGTGTCTCTGTCTGAGTGTAGGTCTTTCTGCTTATCTCTTTCTGTCAGTGTCTTTGTCTGAGTGTAGGTCTGTCTGCTTATCTGTTTCTGTCAGTGTCTCTGTCTGAGTGTAGCTCTGTCTGCTTATGTGTTTCTGTCAGTGTCTCTCTCTGAGTATTGGTCTGTCTTCTTATCTCTTTCTGTCACTCTCTGATTGACTATAGGTCTGTCTGCTTATTTGTTTCTGTCATTGTCTCTGTCTGAGTGTAGGTCTGTCTGCTTTTCTGTTTCTGGTGCTGTTTGAGTGACTATAGGTCTGTCTTCTTATCTCTTTCTGTCAGTCTCTCTATCTGAGTAAAGGTCTATCTGCTTATCTGTTTCTGTCAGTGTCTCTGTCTGAGTATTGGTCTGTCTTCTTATCTCTTTCTGTCACTCTCTGATTGACTATAGGCTGTCTGCTTATTTGTTTCTGTCAGTGTCTCTGTCTGAGTGTAGGTCTGTCTGCTTTTCAGTTTCTGGTGCTGTTTGAGTGACTATAGGTCTGTCTGCTTATCTCTTTCTGTCAGTCTCTCTATCTGAGTATAGGTCTATCTGCTTATCTGTTTCTATCAGTGTCTCTGTCTGAGTCTTGGTCTGTCTGCTTATCTGTTTCTGTCTCTGTTTGACTGACTATAGATCTGTCTGCTTATCTGTTTCTGTCACTCCGTGACTGGCTATAGGTCTGTCTGCTTATCTCTTTCTGTCACTCTCTGACTGGCTATAGTCTGTCTGCTTATCTGTTTCTCTCGCTGTCTCTGTCTGACAATAGGTCTCTCTGCTTATCTGTTTCTGTCGCTGTCTCTCGCTGACTATAGGTCTTTCTGCTTATCTGTTTCTGTCAGTGTCCCTGTCTGAGTATAGGTCTGTCTGCTTATCTGTTTCTGTTAGTGTCTCTCTCTGAGTGTTTTTCTGTCTGCTTATCTGTTTCTTTCACTCTCTGACTGACTATAGGTCTTTCTGCTTATCTGTTTCTGTCACTCTCTGACTGAGTATAGGTCTTTCTGATTATCTGTTTCTTTCACTCTCTGACTGAATGTAGGTCTGTCTGCTCATCTGTTTCTGTCAGTGTATCCGTCTAACTATATGTCTGTCTGCTTATCTGTTTGTGTCACTCTCTGACTGACTATAGGTCTGTCTGCTTATCTGTTTCTGTCAGTGTGTCTGTCTGAGTGTAGGTCTGTCTGCTTATCTGTTTCTGTCACTCTCTGACTTACTATAGGTCTTTCTGCTTATCTGTTTCTGTCACTCTCTGACTTACTATAGGTCTTTCTGCTTATCTGTTTCTTTCACTCTCTGACTTACTATAGGTCTTTCTGCTTATCTGTTTCTTTCACTCTCTGACTGACTATAGGTCTATCTGCTTATCTGTTACTGTCGGTGTCTCTGTCTGAGTATTGGTCTGTCTGCTTATCTGTTTCTGTCAGTGTCTCTGTCTGAGTATATGTCTGCTTATCTGTTTCTGTCAGCGTCTGTGTCTGAGTATAGGTCTGTCTGCTTATCTGTTTCTGTCAGTGTCTCAGTCTAACTGTAGGTCTGTCTGCTTGTCTGTTTCTCTCACTCTCTCATTGACTATAGGTCTTTCTGCTTCTCTCTTTCTGTCAGTGTCTCTGTCTGAGTATTGGTCTTTCTGCTTATCTGTTTCTGTCAGTGTCCCTGTCTGAGTATAGGTCTGTATAGTGTCTCTCTCTGAGGGTTGGTCTTATCTGTTTCTTTCACTCTCTGACTGACTATAGGTCTTTCTGCTTATCTGTTTCTGTCACTCTCTTACTGAATGTAGGTGTGTCTGCTCATCTGTTTCTGTCAGTGTGTCTGTCTGAGTGTAGGTCTGTCTGCTTATCTGTTTCTGTCACTCTCTGACTTACTATAGGTCTTTCTGCTTATCTGTTTCTGTCTGAGTGTAGATCTCTCTGCTTATCTGTTTCTGTCAGTGTCTCTGTCTGAGTGTACGTCTGTCTGCTTATCTATTTCTGGAACTGTTTGACTGACTATATATCTGTCTGCTTATCTGTTTCTGTCACTCTCTGACTGGTTATAGGTCTGTCTGCTTATGTGTTTCTGTCACTTTCTGACTGACTATAGGTCTTTCTGCTTTTCTGTTTCTGTCAGTGTCTCTGTTTGAGTAATGGTCTGTCTTCTTATCTGTTTCTGTCACTCTCTGATTCACTATAGGTCTGTCTGCCTATCTGTTTCTGTCACTCTCTGACTGACTATAGGTCTTTCTGCTGATCTGTTTCTGTCACTGTCTGTGTCTGAGTATAGGTCTGTCTGCTTTTCTGTTTCAGTCAGTCTGTCTATCTGAGTATAGGTGTGTCGACTTATCTGTTTCTGTCAGTGTCTCTGTCTGAGTCTTGGTCTGTCTGCTTATCTGTTTCTGTGTCTGTTTGACTGACTATAGATCTGTCTGCTTATCTCTTTCTGACACTCTCTGACTGGCTATAGTCTGTCTGCTTATCTGTTTCTGTCGCTGTCTCTGTCTGACTATAGGTCTCTCTGCTTATCTGTTTCTGTCGCTGTCGCTCTCTGACTATAGGTCTTTCTGCTTATCTTTTTCTGTCAGTGTCTCTGTCTGAGTGTAGCTCTGTCTGCTTATCTGTTTCTGTCACTCTCTGACTGACTATAGGTCTTTCTGCTTATCTGTTTCTTTCAGTGTCTCCGTCTGAGTATTGGTCTGCCTGCTTATCTTTTTCTGTCAGTTTCTCTGTCTGAGTGTAGCTCTGTCTGCTTATCTGTTTCTGTCAATCTCTGACTGACTATAGGTCTTTCTGCTTATCTGTTTCTTTCAGTGTCTCTGTCTGAGTATTGGTCTGTCTTCTTATCTGTTTCTGTCGCTGTTTGACTGACAATAGGTCTGTCTGCTTATCTGTTTCTGTCATTGTCTCTCTCTGAGTATTATTCTGTCTGCTTATCTGTTTCTCTCACTCTCTGACTCACTATAGGTCTTTGTGCTTAGCTGTTTCTGTCACTCTCTCAATGACTATAGGTCTGTCTGCTTTTCTCTTTCTGTCAGTGTCTCTGTCTGGGTATTGGTCTTTCTGCTTATCTGTTTCTCTCACTCTCTCATTGACTATAGGTCTGTCTGCTTATCCGTTTCTGTCACTCTCTGACTGACTATAGGTCTGTCTGCTTATCTGTTTCTGTCAGTGTGTCTGTCTGAGTGTAGGTCTGTCTTCTTATCTGTTTCTGTCAGTCTCTGACTTACTATAGGTCTTTCTGCTTATCTGTTTCTGTCAGTGTCTGTGTCTGAGTATTAGTCTTTCTGCTTATCTGTTTCTGTCAGTGTCTCTGTCTGAGTATAGGACTGTCTGCTTATCTGTTTCTGTCACTCTCTGACTGACTATAGGTCTGTCTGCTTATCTGTTTCTGTCATTGTCTCTGTCTGAGTATTGGTCTGTCTGCTTATCTGTTTCTCTCACTCTCTGACTGACTATAGGTCTGTCTACTTATCTGTTTCTGTCACGCTCTCATTGACTATAGGTCTGTCTGCTGATCTGTTTCTGTCATTGTCTCTGTCTGAGTATTGGTCTGTCTGCTTATCTGTTTCTGTCATTGTCTCTCTCTGAGTATTATTCTGTCTGCTTATCTGTTTCTCTCACTCTCTGATTCACTATAGGTCTTTCTGCTTATCTGTTTCTGTCACTCTCTCATTGACTATAGGTCTGTCTGCTTATCTCTTTCTGTCAGTGTCTCTGTCTGAGTATTGGTCTTTCTGCTTATCTGTTTCTGTCACTCTCTGACTGACTATAGGTCTGTCTGCTTATCTGTTTCTTTCACTGTCTGACTTACTATATGTCTTTCTGCTTATCTGTTTCTGTCACTCTCTCATTGACTATAGGTCTGTCTGCTTATCTCTTTCTGTCAGTGTCTCTGTCTGAGTGTTGGTCTTTCTGCTTATCTGTTTCTGTCACTCTCTGACTGACTATAGGTCTGTCTGCTTATCTGTTTCTGTCATTGTCTCTGTCTGAGTATTGGTCTGTTTGCTTATCTGTTTCTCTCACTCTCTGACTGACTATAGGTCTGTCTGCTTATCTGTTTCTGTCACGCTCTCATTGACTATAGGTCTGTCTGCTTATCTGTTTCTGTCATTGTCTCTGTATGAGTATTGGTTTGTCTTCTTATCTGTTTCTGTCGCTGTTTGACTGACTATAGGTCTGTCTGCTTATCTGTTTCTGTCATTGTCCCTCTCTGAGTATTATTCTGTCTGCTTATCTGTTTCTCTCACTCTCTGATTCACTATAGGTCTTTCTGCTTATCTGTTTCTGTCACTCTCTCATTGACTATAGGTCTGTCTGCTTATGTGTTACTGTCAGTGTCTCTCTCTGAGTATTGGTCTGTCTTCTTATCTGTTTCTGTCAGTCTCTGATTGACTATAGGTCTGTCTCCTTATTTGTTTCTGTCACTGTGTGACTGACTATTGGTCTTTCTGCTTATCTGTTTCTGTCACTGTCTGTGTCTGAGTATAGGTCTGTCTGCTTATCTGTTTCTTTTCCTGTCTCTGTTTGACTATAAGTCTGTCTGGTTATCTGTTTCTGTCAGTGTCTCTGTCTGAGTGTAGGTCTGTCTGCTTATCTGTTTCTGTCAGTGTCTATGTCTGAGTATAGGTCTGTCTGCTTATCTGTGTCTTTTCCTGTCTCTGTTTGACTATATTTCTGTCTCCTTATCTGTTTCTGTCAGTGTCTCTGTCTGAGTGTAGATCTCTCTGCTTATCTGTTTCTGTCAGTATCTCTGTCTGAGTGTAGGTCTGTCTCCTTATCTGTTTCTGTCAGTGTCTGTGTCTGAGTATTGGTCTGTCTTATTATCTCTTTCTGTCACTCTCTTATTGACTATAGGTCTGTCTGCTTTTCTCTCTCTGTCAGTCTCTCTATCTGAGTATAGGTCTATCTGCTTATCTGTTACTGTCGGTGTCTCTGTCTGAGTATTGGTCTGTCTGCTTATCTGTTTCTGTCACTCTCTGATTGACTATAGGTCTGTCTGCTTTTCTGTTTCTGTCAGTGTCTCTGTCTGAGTGTAGGTCTTTTTGCTTCTCTCTTTCTGTCAGTGTCTCTGTCTGAGTGTAGGTCTTTCTGCTTCTCTCTTTCTGTCAGTGTCTCTGTCTGAGTATTGGTCTGTCTGCTTATCTCTTTCTGTCAGTGTCTCTGTCTGAGTTTAGCTCTATCTGCTTATCTGTTTCTGTCTCTGTCTGAGTATTGGTCTGTCTTCTTATCTCTTTCTGTCACTCTCTGATTGACTATAGGTCTGTCTGCTTATTTGTTTCTGTCAGTGTCTCTGTCTGAGTGTAGGTCTGTCTGCTTTTCTGTTTCTGGTGCTGCTTGAGTGGCTATAGGTCTGTCTGCTTATCTCTTTCTGTCAGTCTCTCTATCTGAGTATAGGTCTATCTGCTTTTCTGTTTCTGTCAGTGTCTCTGTCTGAGTCTTGGTCTGTCTGCTTATCTGTTTCTGTCTTTGTTTGACTGACTATAGATCTGTCTGCTTATCTGTTTCTGTGACTCCGTGACTGGCTATAGGTCTGTCTGCTTATCTCTTTCTGTCACTCTCTGACTGGCTATTGTCTGTCTGCTTATCTGTTTCTCTCGCTGTCTCGGTCTAACTGTAGGTCTGTCTTCTTATCTGTTTCTGTCACTCTCTGACTGGCTATAGGTCTTTCTGCTTATCTGTTTCTGTCAGTGTCTCTGTCTGAGTATAGGTCTGTCTGCTTATCTGTTTCTTTCAGCGTCTGTGTCTGAGTATAGGTCTGTCTGCTTATCTGTTTCTGTCAGTGTCTCAGTCTAACTGTAGGTCTGTCTGCTTATCTGTTTCTCTCACTCTCTCATTGACTATCTATAGGTCTTTCTGCTTCTCTCTTTCTGTCAGTGTCTCTGTCTGAGTATACGTCTGTCTGCTTATCTGTTTCTGTCAGTGTCTCTGTCTGAGTGTAGCTCTGTCTGCTTATCTGTTTCTGTCACTGTCTCGGTCTAACTATAGGTCTTTCTGCTTATCTGTTTCTATCAGTGTCAACATCTAACTATAGGTGTGTCTGCTTATCTGTTTGTGTCACTCTGACTGACTATAGGTCTTTCTGCTTATCTGTTTCTGTCAGTGTCCCTGTCTGAGTATAGGTCTGTTTGCTTATCTGTTTCTGTCAGTGTCTCTCTCTGAGTGTAGCTCTGTCTGCTTATCTGTTTCTGTCACTGTCTCGGTCTAACTATAGGTCTTTCTGCTTATCTGTTTCTATCAGTGTCAACGTCTAACTATAGGTGTGTCTGCTTATCTGTTTGTGTCACTCTGACTGACTATAGGTCTTTCTGCTTATCTGTTTCTGTCAGTGTCCCTGTCTGAGTATAGGTCTGTATAGTGTCTCTCTCTGAGGGTTGGTCTTATCTGTTTCTTTTCCTGTCTCTGTTTGACTATAAGTCTGTCTGGTTATCTGTTTCTGTCAGTGTCTCTGTCTGAAAGTAGATCTCTCTGCTTATCTGTTTCTGTCAGTGTCTCTGTCTGAGTGTAGGTCTTTCTGCTTATCTCTTTCTGTCAGTGTCTTTGTCTGAGTGTAGGTCTGTTTGCTTATCTGTTTCTGTCAGTGTCTCTGTCTGAGTGTAGCTCTGTCTGCTTATGTGTTTCTGTCAGTGTCTCTCTCTGAGTATTGGTCTGTCTTCTTATCTCTTTCTGTCACTCTCTGATTGACTATAGGTCTGTCTGCTTATTTGTTTCTGTCATTGTCTCTGTCTGAGTGTAGGTCTGTCTGCTTTTCTGTTTCTGGTGCTGTTTGAGTGACTATAGGTCTGTCTTCTTATCTCTTTCTGTCAGTCTCTCTATCTGAGTATAGGTCTATCTGCTTATCTGTTTCTGTCAGTGTCTCTGTCTGAGTATTGGTCTGTCTTCTTATCTCTTTCTGTCACTCTCTGATTGACTATAGGCTGTCTGCTTATTTGTTTCTGTCAGTGTCTCTGTCTGAGTGTAGGTCTGTCTGCTTTTCAGTTTCTGGTGCTGTTTGAGTGACTATAGGTCTGTCTGCTTATCTCTTTCTGTCAGTCTCTCTATCTGAGTATAGGTCTATCTGCTTATCTGTTTCTATCAGTGTCTCTGTCTGAGTCTTGGTCTGTCTGCTTATCTGTTTCTGTCTCTGTTTGACTGACTATAGATCTGTCTGCTTATCTGTTTCTGTCACTCCGTGACTGGCTATAGGTCTGTCTGCTTATCTCTTTCTGTCTCTCTCTGACTGGCTATAGTCTGTCTGCTTATCTGTTTCTCTCGCTGTCTCTGTCTGACAATAGGTCTCTCTGCTTATCTGTTTCTGTCGCTGTCTCTCGCTGACTATAGGTCTTTCTGCTTATCTGTTTCTGTCAGTGTCCCTGTCTGAGTATAGGTCTGTCTGCTTATCTGTTTCTGTTAGTGTCTCTCTCTGAGTGTTTTTCTGTCTGCTTATCTGTTTCTTTCACTCTCTGACTGACTGTAGGTCTTTCTGCTTATCTGTTTGTGTCACTCTCTGTCTGAGTATAGGTCTTTCTGCTTATCTGTTTCTGTCAGTGTCTCTCTCTGAGTATTGGTATGTCTGCTTATCTGTTTCTTTCACTCTCTGACTGACTATAGGTCTTTCTGCTTATCTGTTTCTGTCACTCTCTGACTGATTGTAGGTCTGTCTGTTCATCTGTTTCTGTCAGTGTCTCCGTCTAACTATAGGCCTTTCTGCTTATCTGTTTCTTTCACTCTCTGACTGAGTATAGGTCTTTCTGATTATCTGTTTCTTTCACTCTCTGACTGAGTATAGGTCTTTCTGCTTATCTGTTTCTGTCACTCTCTGGCTGATTGTAGGTCTGTCTGTTCATCTGTTTCTGTCAGTGTCTCCGTCTAACTGTAGGTCTGTCTGCTTATCTGTTTCTTTCACTCTCTGTCTGAGTGTAGGTCTGTCTGCTTATCTGTTTCTGTCACTCTCTGACTTACTATAGGTTTCTGCTTATCTGTTTCTTTCACTCTCTGACTGAGTATAGGTCTTTCTGCTTATCTGTTTCTTTCACTCTCTGACTGAGTATAGGTCTTTCTGCTTATCTGTTTCTGTCAGTGTCTCTGTGTGAGTGTAGGTCTGCTTCTCTGTTTGGGTCAGTGTCTCTGTCTGAGTGTAGCTCTGTCTGCTTATCTGTTTCTGTCAGTGTCTGTGTCTGAGTATTGGTCTGTCTTCTTATCTCTTTCTGTCACTCTCTTATTGACTATAGGTCTGTCTGCTTTTCTCTTTCTGTCAGTCTCTCTATCTGAGTATAGGTCTATCTGCTTATCTGTTACTGTCGGTGTCTCTGTCTGAGTATTGTTCTGTCTGCTTATCTGTTTCTGTCACTCTCTGATTCACTATAGGTCTGTCTGCTTATCTGTTTCTGTTAGTGTCTCTCTCTGAGTGTTTTTCTGTCTGCTTATCTGTTTCTTTCACTCTCTGACTGACTGTAGGTCTTTCTGCTTATCTGTGTTTCTGTCACTCTCTGACTGAATGTAGGTCTGTCTGCTTATCTGTTTCTGTCACTCTCTGACTGAGTATAGGTCTTTCTGATTATCTGTTTCTTTCACTCTCTGACTGAATGTAGGTCTGTCTGCTCATCTGTTTCTGTCAGTGTTCCGTCTAACTATATGTCTGTCTGCTTATCTGTTTGTGTCACTCTCTGACTGACTATAGGTCTGTCTGCTTATCTGTTTCTGTCAGTGTGTCTGTCTGAGTGTAGGTCTGTCTGCTTATCTGTTTCTGTCACTCTCTGACTTACTATAGGTCTTTCTGCTTATCTGTTTCTGTCACTCTCTGACTTACTATAGGTCTTTCTGCTTATCTGTTTCTTTCACTCTCTGACTTACTATAGGTCTTTCTGCTTATCTGTTTCTTTCACTCTCTGACTGACTATAGGTCTATCTGCTTATCTGTTACTGTCGGTGTCTCTGTCTGAGTATTGGTCTGTCTGCTTATCTGTTTCTGTCAGTGTCTCTGTCTGAGTATATGTCTGCTTATCTGTTTCTGTCAGCGTCTGTGTCTGAGTATAGGTCTGTCTGCTTATCTGTTTCTGTCAGTGTCTCAGTCTAACTGTAGGTCTGTCTGCTTGTCTGTTTCTCTCACTCTCTCATTGACTCTAGGTCTTTCTGCTTCTCTCTTTCTGTCAGTGTCTCTGTCTGAGTATTGGTCTTTCTGCTTATCTGTTTCTGTCAGTGTCCCTGTCTGAGTATAGGTCTGTATAGTGTCTCTCTCTGAGGGTTGGTCTTATCTGTTTCTTTCACTCTCTGACTGACTATAGGTCTTTCTGCTTATCTGTTTCTGTCACTCTCTTACTGAATGTAGGTGTGTCTGCTCATCTGTTTCTGTCAGTGTGTCTGTCTGAGTGTAGGTCTGTCTGCTTATCTGTTTCTGTCACTCTCTGACTTACTATAGGTCTTTCTGCTTATCTGTTTCTGTCTGAGTGTAGATCTCTCTGCTTATCTGTTTCTGTCAGTGTCTCTGTCTGAGTGTACGTCTGTCTGCTTATCTATTTCTGGAACTGTTAGACTGACTATATATCTGTCTTCTTATCTGTTTCTGTCACTCTCTGACTGGTTATAGGTCTGTCTGCTTATCTGTTTCTGTCAGTGTCTCTGTCTGAGTGTAGCTCTGTCTGCTTATCTGTTTTTGTCACTGTCTCGGTCTAACTATAGGTCTTTCTGCTTATCTCTTTCTGTCAGTCTCTCTGTCTGAGTTTAGGTCTTTCTGCTTATCTGTTTCTGTCAGTGTCTCTTTCTGAGTATTGGTCTGTCTTCTTATCTGTTTCTGTCGCTGTTTGACTGACTATAGGTCTGTCTGCTTATCTGTTTCTCTCACTCTCTGACTGACTATAGGTCTGTCTGCTTATCTGTTTCTGTCACTCTCTGACTGAGTATAGGTCTGTCTGCTTGTCTGTTTCTGTCGTTTTCTCTGTCTGAATATTGGTCTGTCTGCTTATCTGTTTCTCTCACTCTCTGAATGACTATAGGTCTGTCTGCTTATCTGTTTCTGTCGTTTTCTCTGTCTGAGTATTGGTCTGTCTGCTTATCTGTTTCTCTCACTCTCTGACTGAATATAGGTCTGTCTTCTTATCTGTTTCTTTCAGTCTCTCATTGACTATAGGTCTGTCTCCTTATCTGTTTCTGTCAATGTCTGTGTCTGAGTATTGGTCTGTTTTTCTATCTGTTTCTGACACTCTCTGACTGATTATAGGTCTTTCTGCTTATCTGTTTCTGTCAGTGTCTCTGTTTGAGTATTGGTCTGTCTTCTTATCTGTTTCTGTCACTCTCTGGTTCACTATAGGTCTGTCTCCTTATCTGTATCTGTCACTCTCTGTCTGACTTTTGGTCTGTCTGCTTATCTGTTACTGTCAGTGTCTCTGTCTGAGTATTGGTCTGTCTTCTTATCTGTTTCTGTCACTCTCTGATTGACTATAGGTCTGTCTCCTTATTTGTTTCTGTCACTCTGAGACTGACTGTAGGTCTTTCTGCTGATCTGTTTCTGTCACTGTCTGTGTCTTAGTATAGGTCTGTCTGCTTATCTGTTACTGTCAGTGTCTCTGTCTGAGTGTAGGTCTGTCTGCTTTTCTGTTTCTGTCAGTGTCTCTGTCTGAGTATTGGTCTGTCTTCTTATCTCTTTCTGTCACTCTCTGATTGACTATAGGTCTTTCTGCTTATCTGTTTCTGTCAGTGTCTCTGTCTGAGTATTGGTCTGTCTTCTTATCTCTTTCTGTCACTCTCTGACTGGCTATAGGTCTTTCTGCTTATCTGTTTCTGTCAGTGTCTCTGTCTGAGTATAGGTCTGTCTGCTTATCTCTTTCTGTCAGTATCTCTATCTGAGTATAGGTCTATCTGCTTATCTGTTTCTGTCAGCGTCTCTGTCTGAGTCTTGGTCTGTCTGCTTATCTGTTTCTGTCTCTGTTTGACTGACTATAGATCTGTCTGCTTATCTGTTTCTGTCATTCCGTGACTGGCTATAGGTCTGACTGCTTATCTCTTTCTGTCACTCTCTGACTGGCTATAGTCTGCCTGCTTATCTGTTTCTGTCGTTGTCTCTCGCTGACTATAGGTCTTTCTGCTTATCTGTTTCTGTCAATGTCTGTCTCTGAGTATTGGTCTGTCTTCTTATCTGTTTCTGTCACTCTCTGACTGACTATAGGTCTTTCTGCTTATCTGTTTCTGTCAGTGTCTCTGTTTCAGTATGGTTCTGTCTGCTTATCTGTTTCTCTCACTCTCTCATTGACTATAGGTCTTTCTGCTTCTCTCTTTCTGTCAGTGTCTCTGTCTGAGTATAGGTCTGTCTGCTTATCTGTTTTGTCAATGTCTCTCTCTGAGTATTGGTCTGTCTGCTTATCTGTTTCTTTCACTCTCTGACTGACTGTAGGTCTTTCTGCTTATCTGTTTGTGTCACTCTCTGTCTGAGTATAGGTCTTTCTGCTTATCTGTTTCTGTCAGTGTGTCTCTCTGAGTATTGGTATGTCTGCTTATCTGTTTCTTTCACTCTCTGACTGACTATAGGTCTTTCTGCTTATCTGTTTCTGTCACTCTCTGACTGATTGTAGGTCTGTCTGTTCATCTGTTTCTGTCAGTGTCTCCGTCTAACTATAGGTCTGTCTGCTTATCTGTTTCTTTCACTTTCTGTCTGAGTGTAGGTCTGTCTGCTTATCTGTTTCTGTCACTCTCTGACTTACTACAGGTCTTTCTGCTTATCTGTTTCTTTCACTCTCTGACTGAGTATAGGTCTTTCTGATTATCTGTTTCTTTCACTCTCTGACTGAGTATAGGTCTTTCTGCTTATCTGTTTCTGTCACTCTCTGGCTGATTGTAGGTCTGTCTGTTCATCTGTTTCTGTCAGTGTCTCCGTCTAACTGTAGGTCTGTCTGCTTATCTGTTTCTTTCACTCTCTGTCTGAGTGTAGGTCTGTCTGCTTATCTGTTTCTGTCACTCTCTGACTTACTATAGGTTTCTGCTTATCTGTTTCTTTCACTCTCTGACTGAGTATAGGTCTTTCTGCTTATCTGTTTCTTTCACTCTCTGACTGAGTATAGGTCTTTCTGCTTATCTGTTTCTGTCAGTGTCTCTGTCTGAGTGTAGATCTCTTTGCTTATCTGTTTCTGTCAGTGTCTCTGTGTGAGTGTAGGTCTGCTTCTCTGTTTGGGTCAGTGTCTCTGTCTGAGTGTAGCTCTGTCTGCTTATCTGTTTCTGTCAGTGTCTGTGTCTGAGTATTGGTCTGTCTTCTTATCTCTTTCTGTCACTCTCTTATTGACTATAGGTCTGTCTGCTTTTCTCTTTCTGTCAGTCTCTCTATCTGAGTATAGGTCTATCTGCTTATCTGTTACTGTCGGTGTCTCTGTCTGAGTATTGTTCTGTCTGCTTATCTGTTTCTGTCACTCTCTGATTCACTATAGGTCTTTCTGCTTATCTGTTTCTCTCACTCTCTCATTGACTATAGGTCTTTCTGCTTCTCTCTTTCTGTCAGTGTCTCTGTCTGAGTATAGGTCTGTCTGCTTATCTTTTTCTGTCAGTGTCTCTGTCTGAGTGTAGCTCTGTCTGCTTATCTGTTTCTTTCAGTGTCTCTGTCTGAGTCTTGGAGTGTCTGCTTATCTGTTTCTGTCTCTGTTTGACTGACTATAGATCTGTCTGCTTATCTGTTAGTGTCTCTCTCTGAGTGTTTTTCTGTCTGCTTATCTGTTTCTGTCACTCTCTGACTGAGTATAGGTCTTTCTGATTATCTGTTTCTTTCACTCTCTGAGTGAATGTAGGTCTGTCTGCTTATCTGTTTCTGTCAGTGTCTCTGTCTAAGTGTAGGTCTGTCTGCTTATCTGTTTCTGTCACTCTCTTATTGACTATAGGTTTGTCTGCTTTTCTCTTTCTGTCAGTCTCCATCTGAGTATAGGTCTATCTGCTTATCTGTTGCTGTCGGTGTCTCTGTCTGAGTATTGGTCTGTCTGCGTATCTGTTTCTGTCACTCTCTGACTGGCTATAGGTCTTTCTGCTTATCTGTTTCTGTCAGTGTCTCTGTCTGAGTATAGGTCTAACTGTAGGTCTGTCTGCTTGTCTGTTTCTCTCACTCTCTCATTGACTATAGGTCTTTCTGCTTCTCTCTTTCTGTCAGTGTCTCTGTCTGAGTATAGGTCTGTCTGCTTATCTGTTTCTGTCAGTGTCTCTGTCTGAGTGTAGCTCTGTCTGCTTATCTGTTTCTGTCACTGTCTCGGTCTAACTATAGGTATTTCTGCTTATCTGTTTCTGTCACTCTCTGACTGACTTTAGGTCTCTCTGCTTATCTGTTTCTGTCACTCTCTGACTGAATGTAGGTGTGTCTGCTCATCAGTTTCTGTCAGTGTCTCCGTCTAACTATAGGTCTGTCTGCTTATCTGTTTCTGTCACTCTCTGACTGACTATAGGTCTGTCTGCTTATCTGTTTCTGTCACTCTCTGACTGAATGTAGGTGTGTCTGCTCATCTGTTTCTGTCAGTGTCTCCGTCTAACTATAGGTCTGTCTGCTTATCTGTTTCTGTCACTCTCTGACTGAATGTAGGTGTGTCTGCTCATCTGTTTCTGTCAGTGTCTCCGTCTAACTATAGGTCTGTCTGCTTATCTGTTTCTGTCACTCTCTGACTGACTATAGGTCTGTCTGCTTATCTGTTTCTGTCACTCTCTGACTGAATGTAGGTCTGTCTGCTTATCTGTTTCTGTCAGTGTGTCTGTCTGAGTGTAGGTCTGTCTGCTTATCTGTTTCTGTCACTCTCTGACTTACTATAGATCTTTCTGCTTGTCTGTTTCTGTCACTCTCTGACTGAGTATAGGTCTTTCTGATAATCTGTTTCTTTCACTCTCTGACTGACTATAGGTCTTTCTGCTTATCTGTTTCTGTCTGAGTGTAGATCTCTCTGCTTATCTGTTTCTGTCAGTGTGTCTGTCTGAGAGTACGTCTGTCTGCTTATCTGTTTCTGTCACTGTCTGACTGACTATAGGTCTGTCTGCTTATCTGTTTCTGGCACTTTCTGACTGACTATAGGTCTTTCTGCTTTTCTGTTTCTGTTAGTGTCTCTTTTTGAGTAATGGTCTGTCTTCTTATCTGTTTCTGTCACTCTCTGATTCACTATAGATCTGTCTGCTTATCTGTTTCTGTCACTCTCTGACTGACTATAGGTCTGTTTATCTGTTTCTGTCGCTCACTGACTGACTATAGGTCTTTCTGCTGATCTGTTTCTGTCACTGTCTGTGTCTGAGTATAGGTCTGTCTGCTTTTCTGTTTCTGTCAGTCTCTCTATCTGAGTATAGGTCTGTCTACTTATCTGTTTCTGTCAGTGTCTCTGTCTGAGTCTTGGTCTGTCTGCTTATCTGTTTCTGTCTCTGTTTGACTGACTATATATCTGTCTGCTTATCTCTTTCTGACACTCTCTGACTGGCTATAGTCTGTCTGCTTATCTGTTTCTGTCGCTGTCTCTGTCTGACTATAGGTCTCTCTGCTTATCTGTTTCTGTCGCTGTCGCTGTCTGACTATAGGTCTTTCTGCTTATCTTTTGCTGTCAGTGTCTCTGTCTGAGTGTAGCTCTGTCTGCTTATCTGTTTCTGTCACTCTCTGACTGACTATAGGTCTTTCTGCTTATCTGTTTCTTTCAGTGTCTCTGTCTGAGTATTGGTCTGCCTGCTTATCTTTTTCTGTCAGTGTCTCTGTCTGAGTGTAGCTCTGTTTGCTTATCTGTTTCTGTCACTCTCTGACTGACTATAGGTCTTTCTGCTTATCTGTTTCTTTCAGTGTCTCTGTCTGAGTATTGGTCTGTCTTCTTATCTGTTTCTGTCACTGTTTGACTGACTATATTTCTGTCTCCTTATCTGTTTCTGTCACTGTCTGTGTCTGAGTATAGGTCTGTCTGCTTATCTGTTTCTTTTCCTGTCTCGGTTTGACTATAGGTCTGTCTCCTTATCTCTTTCTGTCAGTGTCTCTGTCTGAAAGTAGATCTCTCTGCTTATCTGTTTCTGTCAGTGTCTCTGTCTGAGTGTAGGTCTTTCTGCTTATCTCTTTCTGTCAGTGTCTTTGTCTGAGTGTAGGTCTGTCTGCTTATCTGTTTCTGTCAGTGTCTCTGTCTGAGTGTAGCTCTGTCTGCTTATGTGTTTCTGTCAGTGTCTCTCTCTGAGTATTGGTCTGTCTTCTTATCTCTTTCTGTCACTCTCTGATTGACTATAGGTCTGTCTGCTTATTTGTTTCTGTCATTGTCTCTGTCTGAGTGTAGGTCTGTCTGCTTTTCTGTTTCTGGTGCTGTTTGAGTGACTATAGGTCTGTCTTCTTATCTCTTTCTGTCAGTCTCTCTATCTGAGTATAGGTCTATCTGCTTATCTGTTTCTGTCAGTGTCTCTGTCTGAGTATTGGTCTGTCTTCTTATCTCTTTCTGTCACTCTCTGATTGACTATAGGCTGTCTGCTTATTTGTTTCTGTCAGTGTCTCTGTCTGAGTGTAGGTCTGTCTGCTTTTCAGTTTCTGGTGCTGTTTGAGTGACTATAGGTCTTTCTGCTTATCTTTTGCTGTCAGTGTCTCTGTCTGAGTGTAGCTCTGTCTGCTTATCTGTTTCTGTCACTCTCTGACTGACTATAGGTCTTTCTGCTTATCTGTTTCTTTCAGTGTCTCTGTCTGAGTATTGGTCTGCCTGCTTATCTTTTTCTGTCAGTGTCTCTGTCTGAGTGTAGCTCTGTTTGCTTATCTGTTTCTGTCAGTGTCTCTGTCTGAGTGTAGGTCTGTCTGCTTTTCAGTTTCTGGTGCTGTTTGAGTGACTATAGGTCTTTCTGCTTATCTTTTGCTGTCAGTGTCTCTGTCTGAGTGTAGCTCTGTCTGCTTATCTGTTTCTGTCACTCTCTGACTGACTATAGGTCTTTCTGCTTATCTGTTTCTTTCAGTGTCTCTGTCTGAGTATTGGTCTCTCTTCTTATCTGTTTCTGTCACTGTTTGACTGACTATATTTCTGTCTCCTTATCTGTTTCTGTCACTGTCTGTGTCTGAGTATAGGTCTGTCTGCTTATCTGTTTCTTTTCCTGTCTCGGTTTGACTATAGGTCTGTCTCCTTATCTCTTTCTGTCAGTGTCTCTGTCTGAAAGTAGATCTCTCTGCTTATCTGTTTCTGTCAGTGTCTCTGTCTGAGTGTAGGTCTTTCTGCTTATCTCTTTCTGTCAGTGTCTTTGTCTGAGTGTAGGTCTGTCTGCTTATCTGTTTCTGTCAGTGTCTCTGTCTGAGTGTAGCTCTGTCTGCTTATGTGTTTCTGTCAGTGTCTCTCTCTGAGTATTGGTCTGTCTTCTTATCTCTTTCTGTCACTCTCTGATTGACTATAGGTCTGTCTGCTTATTTGTTTCTGTCATTGTCTCTGTCTGAGTGTAGGTCTGTCTGCTTTTCTGTTTCTGGTGCTGTTTGAGTGACTATAGGTCTGTCTTCTTATCTCTTTCTGTCAGTCTCTCTATCTGAGTAAAGGTCTATCTGCTTATCTGTTTCTGTCAGTGTCTCTGTCTGAGTATTGGTCTGTCTTCTTATCTCTTTCTGTCACTCTCTGATTGACTATAGGCTGTCTGCTTATTTGTTTCTGTCAGTGTCTCTGTCTGAGTGTAGGTCTGTCTGCTTTTCAGTTTCTGGTGCTGTTTGAGTGACTATAGGTCTGTCTGCTTATCTCTTTCTGTCAGTCTCTCTATCTGAGTATAGGTCTATCTGCTTATCTGTTTCTATCAGTGTCTCTGTCTGAGTCTTGGTCTGTCTGCTTATCTGTTTCTGTCTCTGTTTGACTGACTATAGATCTGTCTGCTTATCTGTTTCTGTCACTCCGTGACTGGCTATAGGTCTGTCTGCTTATCTCTTTCTGTCACTCTCTGACTGGCTATAGTCTGTCTGCTTATCTGTTTCTCTCGCTGTCTCTGTCTGACAATAGGTCTCTCTGCTTATCTGTTTCTGTCGCTGTCTCTCGCTGACTATAGGTCTTTCTGCTTATCTGTTTCTGTCAGTGTCCCTGTCTGAGTATAGGTCTGTCTGCTTATCTGTTTCTGTTAGTGTCTCTCTCTGAGTGTTTTTCTGTCTGCTTATCTGTTTCTTTCACTCTCTGACTGACTATAGGTCTTTCTGCTTATCTGTTTCTGTCACTCTCTGACTGAGTATAGGTCTTTCTGATTATCTGTTTCTTTCACTCTCTGACTGAATGTAGGTCTGTCTGCTCATCTGTTTCTGTCAGTGTATCCGTCTAACTATATGTCTGTCTGCTTATCTGTTTGTGTCACTCTCTGACTGACTATAGGTCTGTCTGCTTATCTGTTTCTGTCAGTGTGTCTGTCTGAGTGTAGGTCTGTCTGCTTATCTGTTTCTGTCACTCTCTGACTTACTATAGGTCTTTCTGCTTATCTGTTTCTGTCACTCTCTGACTTACTATAGGTCTTTCTGCTTATCTGTTTCTTTCACTCTCTGACTTACTATAGGTCTTTCTGCTTATCTGTTTCTTTCACTCTCTGACTGACTATAGGTCTATCTGCTTATCTGTTACTGTCGGTGTCTCTGTCTGAGTATTGGTCTGTCTGCTTATCTGTTTCTGTCAGTGTCTCTGTCTGAGTATATGTCTGCTTATCTGTTTCTGTCAGCGTCTGTGTCTGAGTATAGGTCTGTCTGCTTATCTGTTTCTGTCAGTGTCTCAGTCTAACTGTAGGTCTGTCTGCTTGTCTGTTTCTCTCACTCTCTCATTGACTATAGGTCTTTCTGCTTCTCTCTTTCTGTCAGTGTCTCTGTCTGAGTATTGGTCTTTCTGCTTATCTGTTTCTGTCAGTGTCCCTGTCTGAGTATAGGTCTGTATAGTGTCTCTCTCTGAGGGTTGGTCTTATCTGTTTCTTTCACTCTCTGACTGACTATAGGTCTTTCTGCTTATCTGTTTCTGTCACTCTCTTACTGAATGTAGGTGTGTCTGCTCATCTGTTTCTGTCAGTGTGTCTGTCTGAGTGTAGGTCTGTCTGCTTATCTGTTTCTGTCACTCTCTGACTTACTATAGGTCTTTCTGCTTATCTGTTTCTGTCTGAGTGTAGATCTCTCTGCTTATCTGTTTCTGTCAGTGTCTCTGTCTGAGTGTACGTCTGTCTGCTTATCTATTTCTGGAACTGTTTGACTGACTATATATCTGTCTGCTTATCTGTTTCTGTCACTCTCTGACTGGTTATAGGTCTGTCTGCTTATGTGTTTCTGTCACTTTCTGACTGACTATAGGTCTTTCTGCTTTTCTGTTTCTGTCAGTGTCTCTGTTTGAGTAATGGTCTGTCTTCTTATCTGTTTCTGTCACTCTCTGATTCACTATAGGTCTGTCTGCCTATCTGTTTCTGTCACTCTCTGACTGACTATAGGTCTTTCTGCTGATCTGTTTCTGTCACTGTCTGTGTCTGAGTATAGGTCTGTCTGCTTTTCTGTTTCAGTCAGTCTGTCTATCTGAGTATAGGTGTGTCGACTTATCTGTTTCTGTCAGTGTCTCTGTCTGAGTCTTGGTCTGTCTGCTTATCTGTTTCTGTGTCTGTTTGACTGACTATAGATCTGTCTGCTTATCTCTTTCTGACACTCTCTGACTGGCTATAGTCTGTCTGCTTATCTGTTTCTGTCGCTGTCTCTGTCTGACTATAGGTCTCTCTGCTTATCTGTTTCTGTCGCTGTCGCTCTCTGACTATAGGTCTTTCTGCTTATCTTTTTCTGTCAGTGTCTCTGTCTGAGTGTAGCTCTGTCTGCTTATCTGTTTCTGTCACTCTCTGACTGACTATAGGTCTTTCTGCTTATCTGTTTCTTTCAGTGTCTCCGTCTGAGTATTGGTCTGCCTGCTTATCTTTTTCTGTCAGTTTCTCTGTCTGAGTGTAGCTCTGTCTGCTTATCTGTTTCTGTCAATCTCTGACTGACTATAGGTCTTTCTGCTTATCTGTTTCTTTCAGTGTCTCTGTCTGAGTATTGGTCTGTCTTCTTATCTGTTTCTGTCGCTGTTTGACTGACAATAGGTCTGTCTGCTTATCTGTTTCTGTCATTGTCTCTCTCTGAGTATTATTCTGTCTGCTTATCTGTTTCTCTCACTCTCTGACTCACTATAGGTCTTTGTGCTTAGCTGTTTCTGTCACTCTCTCAATGACTATAGGTCTGTCTGCTTTTCTCTTTCTGTCAGTGTCTCTGTCTGGGTATTGGTCTTTCTGCTTATCTGTTTCTCTCACTCTCTCATTGACTATAGGTCTGTCTGCTTATCTGTTTCTGTCACTCTCTGACTGACTATAGGTCTGTCTGCTTATCTGTTTCTGTCAGTGTGTCTGTCTGAGTGTAGGTCTGTCTTCTTATCTGTTTCTGTCAGTCTCTGACTTACTATAGGTCTTTCTGCTTATCTGTTTCTGTCAGTGTCTGTGTCTGAGTATTAGTCTTTCTGCTTATCTGTTTCTGTCAGTGTCTCTGTCTGAGTATAGGACTGTCTGCTTATCTGTTTCTGTCACTCTCTGACTGACTATAGGTCTGTCTGCTTATCTGTTTCTGTCATTGTCTCTGTCTGAGTATTGGTCTGTCTGCTTATCTGTTTCTCTCACTCTCTGACTGACTATAGGTCTGTCTACTTATCTGTTTCTGTCACGCTCTCATTGACTATAGGTCTGTCTGCTGATCTGTTTCTGTCATTGTCTCTGTCTGAGTATTGGTCTGTCTGCTTATCTGTTTCTGTCATTGTCTCTCTCTGAGTATTATTCTGTCTGCTTATCTGTTTCTCTCACTCTCTGATTCACTATAGGTCTTTCTGCTTATCTGTTTCTGTCACTCTCTCATTGACTATAGGTCTGTCTGCTTATCTCTTTCTGTCAGTGTCTCTGTCTGAGTATTGGTCTTTCTGCTTATCTGTTTCTGTCACTCTCTGACTGACTATAGGTCTGTCTGCTTATCTGTTTCTTTCACTGTCTGACTTACTATATGTCTTTCTGCTTATCTGTTTCTGTCACTCTCTCATTGACTATAGGTCTGTCTGCTTATCTCTTTCTGTCAGTGTCTCTGTCTGAGTGTTGGTCTTTCTGCTTATCTGTTTCTGTCACTCTCTGACTGACTATAGGTCTGTCTGCTTATCTGTTTCTGTCATTGTCTCTGTCTGAGTATTGGTCTGTTTGCTTATCTGTTTCTCTCACTCTCTGATTCACTATAGGTCTTTCTGCTTATCTGTTTCTGTCACTCTCTCATTGACTATAGGTCTGTCTGCTTATGTGTTACTGTCAGTGTCTCTCTCTGAGTATTGGTCTGTCTTCTTATCTGTTTCTGTCAGTCTCTGATTGACTATAGGTCTGTCTCCTTATTTGTTTCTGTCACTGTGTGACTGACTATTGGTCTTTCTGCTTATCTGTTTCTGTCACTGTCTGTGTCTGAGTATAGGTCTGTCTGCTTATCTGTTTCTTTTCCTGTCTCTGTTTGACTATAAGTCTGTCTGGTTATCTGTTTCTGTCAGTGTCTCTGTCTGAGTGTAGGTCTGTCTGCTTATCTGTTTCTGTCAGTGTCTATGTCTGAGTATAGGTCTGTCTGCTTATCTGTGTCTTTTCCTGTCTCTGTTTGACTATATTTCTGTCTCCTTATCTGTTTCTGTCAGTGTCTCTGTCTGAGTGTAGATCTCTCTGCTTATCTGTTTCTGTCAGTATCTCTGTCTGAGTGTAGGTCTGTCTCCTTATCTGTTTCTGTCAGTGTCTGTGTCTGAGTATTGGTCTGTCTTATTATCTCTTTCTGTCACTCTCTTATTGACTATAGGTCTGTCTGCTTTTCTCTCTCTGTCAGTCTCTCTATCTGAGTATAGGTCTATCTGCTTATCTGTTACTGTCGGTGTCTCTGTCTGAGTATTGGTCTGTCTGCTTATCTGTTTCTGTCACTCTCTGATTGACTATAGGTCTGTCTGCTTTTCTGTTTCTGTCAGTGTCTCTGTCTGAGTGTAGGTCTTTTTGCTTCTCTCTTTCTGTCAGTGTCTCTGTCTGAGTGTAGGTCTTTCTGCTTCTCTCTTTCTGTCAGTGTCTCTGTCTGAGTATTGGTCTGTCTGCTTATCTCTTTCTGTCAGTGTCTTTGTCTGAGTATAGGTCTGTCTGCTTATCTGTTTCTGTCAGTGTCTCTGTCTGAGTTTAGCTCTATCTGCTTATCTGTTTCTGTTTCTGTCAGTGTCTCTGTCTGAGTATTGGTCTGTCTTCTTATCTCTTTCTGTCACTCTCTGATTGACTATAGGTCTGTCTGCTTATTTGTTTCTGTCAGTGTCTCTGTCTGAGTGTAGGTCTGTCTGCTTTTCTGTTTCTGGTGCTGCTTGAGTGGCTATAGGTCTGTCTGCTTATCTCTTTCTGTCAGTCTCTCTATCTGAGTATAGGTCTATCTGCTTTTCTGTTTCTGTCAGTGTCTCTGTCTGAGTCTTGGTCTGTCTGCTTATCTGTTTCTGTCTTTGTTTGACTGACTATAGATCTGTCTGCTTATCTGTTTCTGTGACTCCGTGACTGGCTATAGGTCTGTCTGCTTATCTCTTTCTGTCACTCTCTGACTGGCTATTGTCTGTCTGCTTATCTGTTTCTCTCGCTGTCTCGGTCTAACTGTAGGTCTGTCTTCTTATCTGTTTCTGTCACTCTCTGACTGGCTATAGGTCTTTCTGCTTATCTGTTTCTGTCAGTGTCTCTGTCTGAGTATAGGTCTGTCTGCTTATCTGTTTCTTTCAGCGTCTGTGTCTGAGTATAGGTCTGTCTGCTTATCTGTTTCTGTCAGTGTCTCAGTCTAACTGTAGGTCTGTCTGCTTATCTGTTTCTCTCACTCTCTCATTGACTATCTATAGGTCTTTCTGCTTCTCTCTTTCTGTCAGTGTCTCTGTCTGAGTATACGTCTGTCTGCTTATCTGTTTCTGTCAGTGTCTCTGTCTGAGTGTAGCTCTGTCTGCTTATCTGTTTCTGTCACTGTCTCGGTCTAACTATAGGTCTTTCTGCTTATCTGTTTCTATCAGTGTCAACATCTAACTATAGGTGTGTCTGCTTATCTGTTTGTGTCACTCTGACTGACTATAGGTCTTTCTGCTTATCTGTTTCTGTCAGTGTCCCTGTCTGAGTATAGGTCTGTTTGCTTATCTGTTTCTGTCAGTGTCTCTCTCTGAGTGTAGCTCTGTCTGCTTATCTGTTTCTGTCACTGTCTCGGTCTAACTATAGGTCTTTCTGCTTATCTGTTTCTATCAGTGTCAACGTCTAACTATAGGTGTGTCTGCTTATCTGTTTGTGTCACTCTGACTGACTATAGGTCTTTCTGCTTATCTGTTTCTGTCAGTGTCCCTGTCTGAGTATAGGTCTGTATAGTGTCTCTCTCTGAGGGTTGGTCTTATCTGTTTCTTTCACTCTCTTACTGAATGTAGGTGTGTCTGCTCATCTGTTTCTGTCAGTGTGTCTGTCTGAGTGTAGGTCTGTCTGCTTATCTGTTTCTGTCACTCTCTGACTTACTATAGGTCTTTCTGCTTATCTGTTTCTGTCTGAGTGTAGATCTCTCTGCTTATCTGTTTCTGTCAGTGTCTCTGTCTGAGTGTACGTCTGTCTGCTTATCTATTTCTGGAACTGTTTGACTGACTATATATCTGTCTTCTTATCTGTTTCTGTCACTCTCTGACTGGTTATAGGTCTGTCTGCTTATCTGTTTCTGTCAGTGTCTCTGTCTGAGTGTAGCTCTGTCTGCTTATCTGTTTTTGTCACTGTCTCGGTCTAACTATAGGTCTTTCTGCTTATCTCTTTCTGTCAGTCTCTCTGTCTGAGTTTAGGTCTTTCTGCTTATCTGTTTCTGTCAGTGTCTCTTTCTGAGTATTGGTCTGTCTTCTTATCTGTTTCTGTCGCTGTTTGACTGACTATAGGTCTGTCTGCTTATCTGTTTCTCTCACTCTCTGACTGACTATAGGTCTGTCTGCTTATCTGTTTCTGTCACTCTCTGACTGAGTATAGGTCTGTCTGCTTGTCTGTTTCTGTCGTTTTCTCTGTCTGAATATTGGTCTGTCTGCTTATCTGTTTCTCTCACTCTCTGAATGACTATAGGTCTGTCTGCTTATCTGTTTCTGTCGTTTTCTCTGTCTGAGTATTGGTCTGTCTGCTTATCTGTTTCTCTCACTCTCTGACTGAATATAGGTTTCTTCTTATCTGTTTCTTTCAGTCTCTCATTGACTATAGGTCTGTCTCCTTATCTGTTTCTGTCAATGTCTGTGTCTGAGTATTGGTCTGTTTTTCTATCTGTTTCTGACACTCTCTGACTGATTATAGGTCTTTCTGCTTATCTGTTTCTGTCAGTGTCTCTGTTTGAGTATTGGTCTGTCTTCTTATCTGTTTCTGTCACTCTCTGGTTCACTATAGGTCTGTCTCCTTATCTGTATCTGTCACTCTCTGTCTGACTTTTGGTCTGTCTGCTTATCTGTTACTGTCAGTGTCTCTGTCTGAGTATTGGCCTGTCTTCTTATCTGTTTCTGTCACTCTCTTACTGAATGTAGGTGTGTCTGCTCATCTGTTTCTGTCAGTGTGTCTGTCTGAGTGTAGGTCTGTCTGCTTATCTGTTTCTGTCACTCTCTGACTTACTATAGGTCTTTCTGCTTATCTGTTTCTGTCTGAGTGTAGATCTCTCTGCTTATCTGTTTCTGTCAGTGTCTCTGTCTGAGTGTACGTCTGTCTGCTTATCTATTTCTGGAACTGTTTGACTGACTATATATCTGTCTTCTTATCTGTTTCTGTCACTCTCTGACTGGTTATAGGTCTGTCTGCTTATCTGTTTCTGTCAGTGTCTCTGTCTGAGTGTAGCTCTGTCTGCTTATCTGTTTTTGTCACTGTCTCGGTCTAACTATAGGTCTTTCTGCTTATCTCTTTCTGTCAGTCTCTCTGTCTGAGTTTAGGTCTTTCTGCTTATCTGTTTCTGTCAGTGTCTCTTTCTGAGTATTGGTCTGTCTTCTTATCTGTTTCTGTCGCTGTTTGACTGACTATAGGTCTGTCTGCTTATCTGTTTCTCTCACTCTCTGACTGACTATAGGTCTGTCTGCTTATCTGTTTCTGTCACTCTCTGACTGAGTATAGGTCTGTCTGCTTGTCTGTTTCTGTCGTTTTCTCTGTCTGAATATTGGTCTGTCTGCTTATCTGTTTCTCTCACTCTCTGAATGACTATAGGTCTGTCTGCTTATCTGTTTCTGTCGTTTTCTCTGTCTGAGTATTGGTCTGTCTGCTTATCTGTTTCTCTCACTCTCTGACTGAATATAGGTCTGTCTTCTTATCTGTTTCTTTCAGTCTCTCATTGACTATAGGTCTGTCTCCTTATCTGTTTCTGTCAATGTCTGTGTCTGAGTATTGGTCTGTTTTTCTATCTGTTTCTGACACTCTCTGACTGATTATAGGTCTTTCTGCTTATCTGTTTCTGTCAGTGTCTCTGTTTGAGTATTGGTCTGTCTTCTTATCTGTTTCTGTCACTCTCTGGTTCACTATAGGTCTGTCTCCTTATCTGTATCTGTCACTCTCTGTCTGACTTTTGGTCTGTCTGCTTATCTGTTACTGTCAGTGTCTCTGTCTGAGTATTGGTCTGTCTTCTTATCTGTTTCTGTCACTCTCTGATTGACTATAGGTCTGTCTCCTTATTTGTTTCTGTCACTCTGAGACTGACTGTAGGTCTTTCTGCTGATCTGTTTCTGTCACTGTCTGTGTCTTAGTATAGGTCTGTCTGCTTATCTGTTACTGTCAGTGTCTCTGTCTGAGTGTAGGTCTGTCTGCTTTTCTGTTTCTGTCAGTGTCTCTGTCTGAGTATTGGTCTGTCTTCTTATCTCTTTCTGTCACTCTCTGATTGACTATAGGTCTTTCTGCTTATCTGTTTCTGTCAGTGTCTCTGTCTGAGTATTGGTCTGTCTTCTTATCTCTTTCTGTCACTCTCTGACTGGCTATAGGTCTTTCTGCTCATCTGTTTCTGTCAGTGTCTCTGTCTGAGTATAGGTCTGTCTGCTTATCTCTTTCTGTCAGTATCTCTATCTGAGTATAGGTCTATCTGCTTATCTCTTTCTGTCAGCGTCTCTGTCTGAGTCTTGGTCTGTCTGCTTATCTGTTTCTGTCTCTGTTTGACTGACTATAGATCTGTCTGCTTATCTGTTTCTGTCATTCCGTGACTGGCTATAGGTCTGACTGCTTATCTCTTTCTGTCACTCTCTGACTGGCTATAGTCTGCCTGCTTATCTGTTTCTGTCGTTGCCTCTCGCTGACTATAGGTCTTTCTGCTTATCTGTTTCTGTCAATGTCTGTCTCTGAGTATTGGTCTGTCTTCTTATCTGTTTCTGTCACTCTCTGACTGACTATAGGTCTTTCTGCTTATCTGTTTCTGTCAGTGTCTCTGTTTCAGTATGGTTCTGTCTGCTTATCTGTTTCTCTCACTCTCTCATTGACTATAGGTCTTTCTGCTTCTCTCTTTCTGTCAGTGTCTCTGTCTGAGTATAGGTCTGTCTGCTTATCTGTTTTGTCAATGTCTCTCTCTGAGTATTGGTCTGTCTGCTTATCTGTTTCTTTCACTCTCTGACTGACTGTAGGTCTTTCCGCTTATCTGTTTGTGTCACTCTCTGTCTGAGTATAGGTCTTTCTGCTTATCTGTTTCTGTCAGTGTCTCTCTCTGAGTATTGGTATGTCTGCTTTTCTGTTTCTTTCACTCTCTGACTGACTATAGGTCTTTCTGCTTATCTGTTTCTGTCACTCTCTGACTGATTGTAGGTCTGTCTGTTCATCTGTTTCTGTCAGTGTCTCCGTCTAACTATAGGTCTGTCTGCTTATCTGTTTCTTTCACTCTCTGTCTGAGTGTAGGTCTGTCTGCTTATCTGTTTCTGCCACTCTCTGACTTACTACAGGTCTTTCTGCTTATCTGTTTCTTTCACTCTCTGACTGAGTATAGGTCTTTCTGATTATCTGTTTCTTTCACTCTCTGACTGAGTATAGGTCTTTCTGCTTATCTGTTTCTGTCACTCTCTGGCTGATTGTAGGTCTGTCTGTTCATCTGTTTCTGTCAGTGTCTCCGTCTAACTGTAGGTCTGTCTGCTTATCTGTTTCTTTCACTCTCTGTCTGAGTGTAGGTCTGTCTGCTTATCTGTTTCTGTCACTCTCTGACTTACTATAGGTTTCTGCTTATCTGTTTCTTTCACTCTCTGACTGAGTATAGGTCTTTCTGCTTATCTGTTTCTTTCACTCTCTGACTGAGTATAGGTCTTTCTGCATTTCTGTTTCTGTCAGTGTCTCTGTCTGAGTGTAGATCTCTTTGCTTATCTGTTTCTGTCAGTGTCTCTGTGTGAGTGTAGGTCTGCTTCTCTGTTTGGGTCAGTGTCTCTGTCTGAGTGTAGCTCTGTCTGCTTATCTGTTTCTGTCAGTGTCTGTGTCTGAGTATTGGTCTGTCTTCTTATCTCTTTCTGTCACTCTCTTATTGACTATAGGTCTGTCTGCTTTTCTCTTTCTGTCAGTCTCTCTATCTGAGTATAGGTCTATCTGCTTATCTGTTACTGTCGGTGTCTCTGTCTGAGTATTGTTCTGTCTGCTTATCTGTTTCTGTCACTCTCTGATTCACTATAGGTCTTTCTGCTTATCTGTTTCTCTCACTCTCTCATTGACTATAGGTCTTTCTGCTTCTCTCTTTCTGTCAGTGTCTCTGTCTGAGTATAGGTCTGTCTGCTTATCTTTTTCTGTCAGTGTCTCTGTCTGAGTGTAGCTCTGTCTGCTTATCTGTTTCTTTCAGTGTCTCTGTCTGAGTCTTGGTCTGTCTGCTTATCTGTTTCTGTCTCTGTTTGACTGACTATAGATCTGTCTGCTTATCTGTTTGTGTCTCTCTCTGAGTGTTTTTCTGTCTGCTTATCTGTTTCTGTCACTCTCTGACTGAGTATAGGTCTTTCTGATTATCTGTTTCTTTCACTCTCTGAGTGAATGTAGGTCTGTCTGCTTATCTGTTTCTGTCAGTGTCTCTGTCTAAGTGTAGGTCTGTCTGCTTATCTGTTTCTGTCACTCTCTTATTGACTATAGGTTTGTCTGCTTTTCTCTTTCTGTCAGTCTCCATCTGAGTATAGGTCTATCTGCTTATCTGTTGCTGTCGGTGTCTCTGTCTGAGTGTAGGTCTTTTTGCTTCTCTCTTTCTGTCAGTGTCTCTGTCTGAGTGTAGGTCTTTCTGCTTCTCTCTTTCTGTCAGTGTCTCTGTCTGAGTATTGGTCTGTCTGCTTATCTCTTTCTGTCAGTGTCTTTGTCTGAGTATAGGTCTGTCTGCTTATCTGTTTCTGTCAGTGTCTCTGTCTGAGTGTAGCTCTATCTGCTTATCTGTTTCTGTTTCTGTCAGTGTCTCTGTCTGAGTATTGGTCTGTCTTCTTATCTCTTTCTGTCACTCTCTGATTGACTATAGGTCTGTCTGCTTATTTGTTTCTGTCAGTGTCTCTGTCTGAGTGTAGGTCTGTCTGCTTTTCTGTTTCTGGTGCTGTTTGAGTGGCTATAGGTCTGTCTGCTTATCTCTTTCTGTCAGTCTCTCTATCTGAGTATAGGTCTATCTGCTTTTCTGTTTCTGTCAGTGTCTCTGTCTGAGTCTTGGTCTGTCTGCTTATCTGTTTCTGTCTTTGTTTGACTGACTATAGATCTGTCTGCTTATCTGTTTCTGTGACTCCGTGACTGGCTATAGGTCTGTCTGCTTATCTCTTTCTGTCACTCTCTGACTGGCTATTGTCTGTCTGCTTATCTGTTTCTCTCGCTGTCTCGGTCTAACTGTAGGTCTGTCTTCTTATCTGTTTCTGTCACTCTCTGACTGGTTATAGGTCTGTCTGCTTATCTGTTTCTGTCAGTGTCTCTGTCTGAGTGTAGCTCTGTCTGCTTATCTGTTTTTGTCACTGTCTCGGTCTAACTATAGGTCTTTCTGCTTATCTCTTTCTGTCAGTCTCTCTGTCTGAGTTTAGGTCTTTCTGCTTATCTGTTTCTGTCAGTGTCTCTTTCTGAGTATTGGTCTGTCTTCTTATCTGTTTCTGTCGCTGTTTGACTGACTATAGGTCTGTCTGCTTATCTGTTTCTCTCACTCTCTGACTGACTATAGGTCTGTCTGCTTATCTGTTTCTGTCACTCTCTGACTGAGTATAGGTCTGTCTGCTTGTCTGTTTCTGTCGTTTTCTCTGTCTGAATATTGGTCTGTCTGCTTATCTGTTTCTCTCACTCTCTGAATGACTATAGGTCTGTCTGCTTATCTGTTTCTGTCGTTTTCTCTGTCTGAGTATTGGTCTGTCTGCTTATCTGTTTCTCTCACTCTCTGACTGAATATAGGTCTGTCTTCTTATCTGTTTCTTTCAGTCTCTCATTGACTATAGGTCTGTCTCCTTATCTGTTTCTGTCAATGTCTGTGTCTGAGTATTGGTCTGTTTTTCTATCTGTTTCTGACACTCTCTGACTGATTATAGGTCTTTCTGCTTATCTGTTTCTGTCAGTGTCTCTGTTTGAGTATTGGTCTGTCTTCTTATCTGTTTCTGTCACTCTCTGGTTCACTATAGGTCTGTCTCCTTATCTGTATCTGTCACTCTCTGTCTGACTTTTGGTCTGTCTGCTTATCTGTTACTGTCAGTGTCTCTGTCTGAGTATTGGTCTGTCTTCTTATCTGTTTCTGTCACTCTCTGATTGACTATAGGTCTGTCTCCTTATTTGTTTCTGTCACTCTGAGACTGACTGTAGGTCTTTCTGCTGATCTGTTTCTGTCACTGTCTGTGTCTTAGTATAGGTCTGTCTGCTTATCTGTTACTGTCAGTGTCTCTGTCTGAGTGTAGGTCTGTCTGCTTTTCTGTTTCTGTCAGTGTCTCTGTCTGAGTATTGGTCTGTCTTCTTATCTCTTTCTGTCACTCTCTGATTGACTATAGGTCTTTCTGCTTATCTGTTTCTGTCAGTGTCTCTGTCTGAGTATTGGTCTGTCTTCTTATCTCTTTCTGTCACTCTCTGACTGGCTATAGGTCTTTCTGCTTATCTGTTTCTGTCATTGTCTCTGTCTGAGTATAGGTCTGTCTGCTTATCTCTTTCTGTCAGTATCTCTATCTGAGTATAGGTCTATCTGCTTATCTGTTTCTGTCAGCGTCTCTGTCTGAGTCTTGGTCTGTCTGCTTATCTGTTTCTGTCTCTGTTTGACTGACTATAGATCTGTCTGCTTATCTGTTTCTGTCATTCCGTGACTGGCTATAGGTCTGACTGCTTATCTCTTTCTGTCACTCTCTGACTGGCTATAGTCTGCCTGCTTATCTGTTTCTGTCGTTGTCTCTCGCTGACTATAGGTCTTTCTGCTTATCTGTTTCTGTCAATGTCTGTCTCTGAGTATTGGTCTGTCTTCTTATCTGTTTCTGTCACTCTCTGACTGACTATAGGTCTTTCTGCTTATCTGTTTCTGTCAGTGTCTCTGTTTCAGTATGGTTCTGTCTGCTTATCTGTTTCTCTCACTCTCTCATTGACTATAGGTCTTTCTGCTTCTCTCTTTCTGTCAGTGTCTCTGTCTGAGTATAGGTCTGTCTGCTTATCTGTTTTGTCAATGTCTCTCTCTGAGTATTGGTCTGTCTGCTTATCTGTTTCTTTCACTCTCTGACTGACTGTAGGTCTTTCTGCTTATCTGTTTGTGTCACTCTCTGTCTGAGTATAGGTCTTTCTGCTTATCTGTTTCTGTCAGTGTGTCTCTCTGAGTATTGGTATGTCTGCTTATCTGTTTCTTTCACTCTCTGACTGACTATAGGTCTTTCTGCTTATCTGTTTCTGTCACTCTCTGACTGATTGTAGGTCTGTCTGTTCATCTGTTTCTGTCAGTGTCTCCGTCTAACTATAGGTCTGTCTGCTTATCTGTTTCTTTCACTCTCTGTCTGAGTGTAGGTCTGTCTGCTTATCTGTTTCTGTCACTCTCTGACTTACTACAGGTCTTTCTGCTTATCTGTTTCTTTCACTCTCTGACTGAGTATAGGTCTTTCTGATTATCTGTTTCTTTCACTCTCTGACTGAGTATAGGTCTTTCTGCTTATCTGTTTCTGTCACTCTCTGGCTGATTGTAGGTCTGTCTGTTCATCTGTTTCTGTCAGTGTCTCCGTCTAACTGTAGGTCTGTCTGCTTATCTGTTTCTTTCACTCTCTGTCTGAGTGTAGGTCTGTCTGCTTATCTGTTTCTGTCACTCTCTGACTTACTATAGGTTTCTGCTTATCTGTTTCTTTCACTCTCTGACTGAGTATAGGTCTTTCTGCTTATCTGTTTCTTTCACTCTCTGACTGAGTATAGGTCTTTCTGCTTATCTGTTTCTGTCAGTGTCTCTGTCTGAGTGTAGATCTCTTTGCTTATCTGTTTCTGTCAGTGTCTCTGTGTGAGTGTAGGTCTGCTTCTCTGTTTGGGTCAGTGTCTCTGTCTGAGTGTAGCTCTGTCTGCTTATCTGTTTCTGTCAGTGTCTGTGTCTGAGTATTGGTCTGTCTTCTTATCTCTTTCTGTCACTCTCTTATTGACTATAGGTCTGTCTGCTTTTCTCTTTCTGTCAGTCTCTCTATCTGAGTATAGGTCTATCTGCTTATCTGTTACTGTCGGTGTCTCTGTCTGAGTATTGTTCTGTCTGCTTATCTGTTTCTCTCACTCTCTCATTGACTATAGGTCTTTCTGCTTCTCTCTTTCTGTCAGTGTCTCTGTCTGAGTATAGGTCTGTCTGCTTATCTTTTTCTGTCAGTGTCTCTGTCTGAGTGTAGCTCTGTCTGCTTATCTGTTTCTTTCAGTGTCTCTGTCTGAGTCTTGGTCTGTCTGCTTATCTGTTTCTGTCTCTGTTTGACTGACTATAGATCTGTCTGCTTATCTGTTAGTGTCTCTCTCTGAGTGTTTTTCTGTCTGCTTATCTGTTTCTGTCACTCTCTGACTGAGTATAGGTCTTTCTGATTATCTGTTTCTTTCACTCTCTGAGTGAATGTAGGTCTGTCTGCTTATCTGTTTCTGTCAGTGTCTCTGTCTAAGTGTAGGTCTGTCTGCTTATCTGTTTCTGTCACTCTCTTATTGACTATAGGTTTGTCTGCTTTTCTCTTTCTGTCAGTCTCCATCTGAGTATAGGTCTATCTGCTTATCTGTTGCTGTCGGTGTCTCTGTCTGAGTATTGGTCTGTCTGCGTATCTGTTTCTGTCACTCTCTGACTGGCTATAGGTCTTTCTGCTTATCTGTTTCTGTCAGTGTCTCTGTCTGAGTATAGGTCTAACTGTAGGTCTGTCTGCTTGTCTGTTTCTCTCACTCTCTCATTGACTATAGGTCTTTCTGCTTCTCTCTTTCTGTCAGTGTCTCTGTCTGAGTATAGGTCTGTCTGCTTATCTGTTTCTGTCAGTGTCTCTGTCTGAGTGTAGCTCTGTCTGCTTATCTGTTTCTGTCACTGTCTCGGTCTAACTATAGGTATTTCTGCTTATCTGTTTCTGTCACTCTCTGACTGACTTTAGGTCTCTCTGCTTATCTGTTTCTGTCACTCTCTGACTGAATGTAGGTGTGTCTGCTCATCTGTTTCTGTCAGTGTCTCCGTCTAACTATAGGTCTGTCTGCTTATCTGTTTCTGTCACTCTCTGACTGACTATAGGTCTGTCTGCTTATCTGTTTCTGTCACTCTCTGACTGAATGTAGGTGTGTCTGCTCATCTGTTTCTGTCAGTGTCTCCGTCTAACTATAGGTCTGTCTGCTTATCTGTTTCTGTCACTCTCTGACTGAATGTAGGTGTGTCTGCTCATCTGTTTCTGTCAGTGTCTCCGTCTAACTATAGGTCTGTCTGCTTATCTGTTTCTGTCACTCTCTGACTGACTATAGGTCTGTCTGCTTATCTGTTTCTGTCACTCTCTGACTGAATGTAGGTCTGTCTGCTTATCTGTTTCTGTCAGTGTGTCTGTCTGAGTGTAGGTCTGTCTGCTTATCTGTTTCTGTCACTCTCTGACTTACTATAGATCTTTCTGCTTATCTGTTTCTGTCACTCTCTGACTGAGTATAGGTCTTTCTGATAATCTGTTTCTTTCACTCTCTGACTGACTATAGGTCTTTCTGCTTATCTGTTTCTGTCTGAGTGTAGATCTCTCTGCTTATCTGTTTCTGTCAGTGTGTCTGTCTGAGAGTATGTCTGTCTGCTTATCTGTTTCTGTCACTGTCTGACTGACTATAGGTCTGTCTGCTTATCTGTTTCTGGCACTTTCTGACTGACTATAGGTCTTTCTGCTTTTCTGTTTCTGCTAGTGTCTCTGTTTGAGTAATGGTCTGTCTTCTTATCTGTTTCTGTCACTCTCTGATTCACTATAGGTCTGTCTGCTTATCTGTTTCTGTCACTCTCTGACTGACTATAGGTCTGTTTATCTGTTTCTGTCGCTCACTGACTGACTATAGGTCTTTCTGCTGATCTGTTTCTGTCACTGTCTGTGTCTGAGTATAGGTCTGTCTGCTTTTCTGTTTCTGTCAGTCTCTCTATCTGAGTATAGGTCTGTCTACTTATCTGTTTCTGTCAGTGTCTCTGTCTGAGTCTTGGTCTGTCTGCTTATCTGTTTCTGTCTCTGTTTGACTGACTATATATCTGTCTGCTTATCTCTTTCTGACACTCTCTGACTGGCTATAGTCTGTCTGCTTATCTGTTTCTGTCGCTGTCTCTGTCTGACTATAGGTCTCTCTGCTTATCTGTTTCTGTCGCTGTCGCTGTCTGACTATAGGTCTTTCTGCTTATCTTTTGCTGTCAGTGTCTCTGTCTGAGTGTAGCTCTGTCTGCTTATCTGTTTCTGTCACTCTCTGACTGACTATAGGTCTTTCTGCTTATCTGTTTCTTTCAGTGTCTCTGTCTGAGTATTGGTCTGCCTGCTTATCTTTTTCTGTCAGTGTCTCTGTCTGAGTGTAGCTCTGTTTGCTTATCTGTTTCTGTCACTCTCTGACTGACTATAGGTCTTTCTGCTTATCTGTTTCTTTCAGTGTCTCTGTCTGAGTATTGGTCTCTCTTCTTATCTGTTTCTGTCACTGTTTGACTGACTATATTTCTGTCTCCTTATCTGTTTCTGTCACTGTCTGTGTCTGAGTATAGGTCTGTCTGCTTATCTGTTTCTTTTCCTGTCTCGGTTTGACTATAGGTCTGTCTCCTTATCTCTTTCTGTCAGTGTCTCTGTCTGAAAGTAGATCTCTCTGCTTATCTGTTTCTGTCAGTGTCTCTGTCTGAGTGTAGGTCTTTCTGCTTATCTCTTTCTGTCAGTGTCTTTGTCTGAGTGTAGGTCTGTCTGCTTATCTGTTTCTGTCAGTGTCTCTGTCTGAGTGTAGCTCTGTCTGCTTATGTGTTTCTGTCAGTGTCTCTCTCTGAGTATTGGTCTGTCTTCTTATCTCTTTCTGTCACTCTCTGATTGACTATAGGTCTGTCTGCTTATTTGTTTCTGTCATTGTCTCTGTCTGAGTGTAGGTCTGTCTGCTTTTCTGTTTCTGGTGCTGTTTCAGTGACTATAGGTCTGTCTTCTTATCTCTTTCTGTCAGTCTCTCTATCTGAGTATAGGTCTATCTGCTTATCTGTTTCTGTCAGTGTCTCTGTCTGAGTATTGGTCTGTCTTCTTATCTCTTTCTGTCACTCTCTGATTGACTATAGGCTGTCTGCTTATTTGTTTCTGTCAGTGTCTCTGTCTGAGTGTAGGTCTGTCTGCTTTTCAGTTTCTGGTGCTGTTTGAGTGACTATAGGTCTGTCTGCTTATCTCTTTCTGTCAGTCTCTCTATCTGAGTATAGGTCTATCTGCTTATCTGTTTCTATCAGTGTCTCTGTCTGAGTCTTGGTCTGTCTGCTTATCTGTTTCTGTCTCTGTTTGACTGACTATAGATCTGTCTGCTTATCTGTTTCTGTCACTCCGTGACTGGCTATAGGTCTGTCTGCTTATCTCTTTCTGTCACTCTCTGACTGGCTATAGTCTGTCTGCTTATCTGTTTCTCTCGCTGTCTCTGTCTGACAATAGGTCTCTCTGCTTATCTGTTTCTGTCGCTGTCTCTCGCTGACTATAGGTCTTTCTGCTTATCTGTTTCTGTCAGTGTCCCTGTCTGAGTATAGGTCTGTCTGCTTATCTGTTTCTGTTAGTGTCTCTCTCTGAGTGTTTTTCTGTCTGCTTATCTGTTTCTTTCACTCTCTGACTGACTATAGGTCTTTCTGCTTATCTGTTTCTGTCACTCTCTGACTGAGTATAGGTCTTTCTGATTATCTGTTTCTTTCACTCTCTGACTGAATGTAGGTCTGTCTGCTCATCTGTTTCTGTCAGTGTATCCGTCTAACTATATGTCTGTCTGCTTATCTGTTTGTGTCACTCTCTGACTGACTATAGGTCTGTCTGCTAATCTGTTTCTGTCAGTGTGTCTGTCTGAGTGTAGGTCTGTCTGCTTATCTGTTTCTGTCACTCTCTGACTTACTATAGGTCTTTCTGCTTATCTGTTTCTGTCACTCTCTGACTTACTATAGGTCTTTCTGCTTATCTGTTTCTTTCACTCTCTGACTTACTATAGGTCTTTCTGCTTATCTGTTTCTTTCACTCTCTGACTGACTATAGGTCTATCTGCTTATCTGTTACTGTCGGTGTCTCTGTCTGAGTATTGGTCTGTCTGCTTATCTGTTTCTGTCAGTGTCTCTGTCTGAGTATATGTCTGCTTATCTGTTTCTGTCAGCGTCTGTGTCTGAGTATAGGTCTCTGCTTATCTGTTTCTGTCAGTGTCTCAGTCTAACTGTAGGTCTGTCTGCTTGTCTGTTTCTCTCACTCTCTCATTGACTATAGGTCTTTCTGCTTCTCTCTTTCTGTCAGTGTCTCTGTCTGAGTATTGGTCTTTCTGCTTATCTGTTTCTGTCAGTGTCCCTGTCTGAGTATAGGTCTGTATAGTGTCTCTCTCTGAGGGTTGGTCTTATCTGTTTCTTTCACTCTCTGACTGACTATAGGTCTTTCTGCTTATCTGTTTCTGTCACTCTCTTACTGAATGTAGGTGTGTCTGCTCATCTGTTTCTGTCAGTGTGTCTGTCTGAGTGTAGGTCTGTCTGCTTATCTGTTTCTGTCACTCTCTGACTTACTATAGGTCTTTCTGCTTATCTGTTTCTGTCTGAGTGTAGATCTCTCTGCTTATCTGTTTCTGTCAGTGTCTCTGTCTGAGTGTACGTCTGTCTGCTTATCTATTTCTGGAACTGTTTGACTGACTATATATCTGTCTGCTTATCTGTTTCTGTCACTCTCTGACTGGTTATAGGTCTGTCTGCTTATGTGTTTCTGTCACTTTCTGACTGACTATAGGTCTTTCTGCTTTTCTGTTTCTGTCAGTGTCTCTGTTTGAGTAATGGTCTGTCTTCTTATCTGTTTCTGTCACTCTCTGATTCACTATAGGTCTGTCTGCCTATCTGTTTCTGTCACTCTCTGACTGACTATAGGTCTTTCTGCTGATCTGTTTCTGTCACTGTCTGTGTCTGAGTATAGGTCTGTCTGCTTTTCTGTTTCAGTCAGTCTGTCTATCTGAGTATAGGTGTGTCGACTTATCTGTTTCTGTCAGTGTCTCTGTCTGAGTCTTGGTCTGTCTGCTTATCTGTTTCTGTGTCTGTTTGACTGACTATAGATCTGTCTGCTTATCTCTTTCTGACACTCTCTGACTGGCTATAGTCTGTCTGCTTATCTGTTTCTGTCGCTGTCTCTGTCTGACTATAGGTCTCTCTGCTTATCTGTTTCTGTCGCTGTCGCTCTCTGACTATAGGTCTTTCTGCTTATCTTTTTCTGTCAGTGTCTCTGTCTGAGTGTAGCTCTGTCTGCTTATCTGTTTCTGTCACTCTCTGACTGACTATAGGTCTTTCTGCTTATCTGTTTCTTTCAGTGTCTCCGTCTGAGTATTGGTCTGCCTGCTTATCTTTTTCTGTCAGTTTCTCTGTCTGAGTGTAGCTCTGTCTGCTTATCTGTTTCTGTCAATCTCTGACTGACTATAGGTCTTTCTGCTTATCTGTTTCTTTCAGTGTCTCTGTCTGAGTATTGGTCTGTCTTCTTATCTGTTTCTGTCGCTGTTTGACTGACAATAGGTCTGTCTGCTTATCTGTTTCTGTCATTGTCTCTCTCTGAGTATTATTCTGTCTGCTTATCTGTTTCTCTCACTCTCTGACTCACTATAGGTCTTTGTGCTTAGCTGTTTCTGTCACTCTCTCAATGACTATAGGTCTGTCTGCTTTTCTCTTTCTGTCAGTGTCTCTGTCTGGGTATTGGTCTTTCTGCTTATCTGTTTCTCTCACTCTCTCATTGACTATAGGTCTGTCTGCTTATCTGTTTCTGTCACTCTCTGACTGACTATAGGTCTGTCTGCTTATCTGTTTCTGTCAGTGTGTCTGTCTGAGTGTAGGTCTGTCTTCTTATCTGTTTCTGTCAGTCTCTGACTTACTATAGGTCTTTCTGCTTATCTGTTTCTGTCAGTGTCTGTGTCTGAGTATTAGTCTTTCTGCTTATCTGTTTCTGTCAGTGTCTCTGTCTGAGTATAGGACTGTCTGCTTATCTGTTTCTGTCACTCTCTGACTGACTATAGGTCTGTCTGCTTATCTGTTTCTGTCATTGTCTCTGTCTGAGTATTGGTCTGTCTGCTTATCTGTTTCTCTCACTCTCTGACTGACTATAGGTCTGTCTACTTATCTGTTTCTGTCACGCTCTCATTGACTATAGGTCTGTCTGCTGATCTGTTTCTGTCATTGTCTCTGTCTGAGTATTGGTCTGTCTGCTTATCTGTTTCTGTCATTGTCTCTCTCTGAGTATTATTCTGTCTGCTTATCTGTTTCTCTCACTCTCTGATTCACTATAGGTCTTTCTGCTTATCTGTTTCTGTCACTCTCTCATTGACTATAGGTCTGTCTGCTTATCTCTTTCTGTCAGTGTCTCTGTCTGAGTATTGGTCTTTCTGCTTATCTGTTTCTGTCACTCTCTGACTGACTATAGGTCTGTCTGCTTATCTGTTTCTTTCACTGTCTGACTTACTATATGTCTTTCTGCTTATCTGTTTCTGTCACTCTCTCATTGACTATAGGTCTGTCTGCTTATCTCTTTCTGTCAGTGTCTCTGTCTGAGTGTTGGTCTTTCTGCTTATCTGTTTCTGTCACTCTCTGACTGACTATAGGTCTGTCTGCTTATCTGTTTCTGTCATTGTCTCTGTCTGAGTATTGGTCTGTTTGCTTATCTGTTTCTCTCACTCTCTGACTGACTATAGGTCTGTCTGCTTATCTGTTTCTGTCACGCTCTCATTGACTATAGGTCTGTCTGCTTATCTGTTTCTGTCATTGTCTCTGTATGAGTATTGGTTTGTCTTCTTATCTGTTTCTGTCGCTGTTTGACTGACTATAGGTCTGTCTGCTTATCTGTTTCTGTCATTGTCCCTCTCTGAGTATTATTCTGTCTGCTTATCTGTTTCTCTCACTCTCTGATTCACTATAGGTCTTTCTGCTTATCTGTTTCTGTCACTCTCTCATTGACTATAGGTCTGTCTGCTTATGTGTTACTGTCAGTGTCTCTCTCTGAGTATTGGTCTGTCTTCTTATCTGTTTCTGTCAGTCTCTGATTGACTATAGGTCTGTCTCCTTATTTGTTTCTGTCACTGTGTGACTGACTATTGGTCTTTCTGCTTATCTGTTTCTGTCACTGTCTGTGTCTGAGTATAGGTCTGTCTGCTTATCTGTTTCTTTTCCTGTCTCTGTTTGACTATAAGTCTGTCTGGTTATCTGTTTCTGTCAGTGTCTCTGTCTGAGTGTAGGTCTGTCTGCTTATCTGTTTCTGTCAGTGTCTATGTCTGAGTATAGGTCTGTCTGCTTATCTGTGTCTTTTCCTGTCTCTGTTTGACTATATTTCTGTCTCCTTATCTGTTTCTGTCAGTGTCTCTGTCTGAGTGTAGATCTCTCTGCTTATCTGTTTCTGTCAGTATCTCTGTCTGAGTGTAGGTCTGTCTCCTTATCTGTTTCTGTCAGTGTCTGTGTCTGAGTATTGGTCTGTCTTATTATCTCTTTCTGTCACTCTCTTATTGACTATAGGTCTGTCTGCTTTTCTCTCTCTGTCAGTCTCTCTATCTGAGTATAGGTCTATCTGCTTATCTGTTACTGTCGGTGTCTCTGTCTGAGTATTGGTCTGTCTGCTTATCTGTTTCTGTCACTCTCTGATTGACTATAGGTCTGTCTGCTTTTCTGTTTCTGTCAGTGTCTCTGTCTGAGTGTAGGTCTTTTTGCTTCTCTCTTTCTGTCAGTGTCTCTGTCTGAGTGTAGGTCTTTCTGCTTCTCTCTTTCTGTCAGTGTCTCTGTCTGAGTATTGGTCTGTCTGCTTATCTCTTTCTGTCAGTGTCTTTGTCTGAGTATAGGTCTGTCTGCTTATCTGTTTCTGTCAGTGTCTCTGTCTGAGTGTAGCTCTATCTGCTTATCTGTTTCTGTTTCTGTCAGTGTCTCTGTCTGAGTATTGGTCTGTCTTCTTATCTCTTTCTGTCACTCTCTGATTGACTATAGGTCTGTCTGCTTATTTGTTTCTGTCAGTGTCTCTGTCTGAGTGTAGGTCTGTCTGCTTTTCTGTTGCTGGTGCTGTTTGAGTGGCTATAGGTCTGTCTGCTTATCTCTTTCTGTCAGTCTCTCTATCTGAGTATAGGTCTATCTGCTTTTCTGTTTCTGTCAGTGTCTCTGTCTGAGTCTTGGTCTGTCTGCTTATCTGTTTCTGTCTTTGTTTGACTGACTATAGATCTGTCTGCTTATCTGTTTCTGTGACTCCGTGACTGGCTATAGGTCTGTCTGCTTATCTCTTTCTGTCACTCTCTGACTGGCTATTGTCTGTCTGCTTATCTGTTTCTCTCGCTGTCTCGGTCTAACTGTAGGTCTGTCTTCTTATCTGTTTCTGTCACTCTCTGACTGGTTATAGGTCTGTCTGCTTATCTGTTTCTGTCAGTGTCTCTGTCTGAGTGTAGCTCTGTCTGCTTATCTGTTTTTGTCACTGTCTCGGTCTAACTATAGGTCTTTCTGCTTATCTCTTTCTGTCAGTCTCTCTGTCTGAGTTTAGGTCTTTCTGCTTATCTGTTTCTGTCAGTGTCTCTTTCTGAGTATTGGTCTGTCTTCTTATCTGTTTCTGTCGCTGTTTGACTGACTATAGGTCTGTCTGCTTATCTGTTTCTCTCACTCTCTGACTGACTATAGGTCTGTCTGCTTATCTGTTTCTGTCACTCTCTGACTGAGTATAGGTCTGTCTGCTTGTCTGTTTCTGTCGTTTTCTCTGTCTGAATATTGGTCTGTCTGCTTATCTGTTTCTCTCACTCTCTGAATGACTATAGGTCTGTCTGCTTATCTGTTTCTGTCGTTTTCTCTGTCTGAGTATTGGTCTGTCTGCTTATCTGTTTCTCTCACTCTCTGACTGAATATAGGTCTGTCTTCTTATCTGTTTCTTTCAGTCTCTCATTGACTATAGGTCTGTCTCCTTATCTGTTTCTGTCAATGTCTGTGTCTGAGTATTGGTCTGTTTTTCTATCTGTTTCTGACACTCTCTGACTGATTATAGGTCTTTCTGCTTATCTGTTTCTGTCAGTGTCTCTGTTTGAGTATTGGTCTGTCTTCTTATCTGTTTCTGTCACTCTCTGGTTCACTATAGGTCTGTCTCCTTATCTGTATCTGTCACTCTCTGTCTGACTTTTGGTCTGTCTGCTTATCTGTTACTGTCAGTGTCTCTGTCTGAGTATTGGTCTGTCTTCTTATCTGTTTCTGTCACTCTCTGATTGACTATAGGTCTGTCTCCTTATTTGTTTCTGTCACTCTGAGACTGACTGTAGGTCTTTCTGCTGATCTGTTTCTGTCACTGTCTGTGTCTTAGTATAGGTCTGTCTGCTTATCTGTTACTGTCAGTGTCTCTGTCTGAGTGTAGGTCTGTCTGCTTTTCTGTTTCTGTCAGTGTCTCTGTCTGAGTATTGGTCTGTCTTCTTATCTCTTTCTGTCACTCTCTGATTGACTATAGGTCTTTCTGCTTATCTGTTTCTGTCAGTGTCTCTGTCTGAGTATTGGTCTGTCTTCTTATCTCTTTCTGTCACTCTCTGACTGGCTATAGGTCTTTCTGCTTATCTGTTTCTGTCAGTGTCTCTGTCTGAGTATAGGTCTGTCTGCTTATCTCTTTCTGTCAGTATCTCTATCTGAGTATAGGTCTATCTGCTTATCTGTTTCTGTCAGCGTCTCTGTCTGAGTCTTGGTCTGTCTGCTTATCTGTTTCTGTCTCTGTTTGACTGACTATAGATCTGTCTGCTTATCTGTTTCTGTCATTCCGTGACTGGCTATAGGTCTGACTGCTTATCTCTTTCTGTCACTCTCTGACTGGCTATAGTCTGCCTGCTTATCTGTTTCTGTCGTTGTCTCTCGCTGACTATAGGTCTTTCTGCTTATCTGTTTCTGTCAATGTCTGTCTCTGAGTATTGGTCTGTCTTCTTATCTGTTTCTGTCACTCTCTGACTGACTATAGGTCTTTCTGCTTATCTGTTTCTGTCAGTGTCTCTGTTTCAGTATGGTTCTGTCTGCTTATCTGTTTCTCTCACTCTCTCATTGACTATAGGTCTTTCTGCTTCTCTCTTTCTGTCAGTGTCTCTGTCTGAGTATAGGTCTGTCTGCTTATCTGTTTTGTCAATGTCTCTCTCTGAGTATTGGTCTGTCTGCTTATCTGTTTCTTTCACTCTCTGACTGACTGTAGGTCTTTCTGCTTATCTGTTTGTGTCACTCTCTGTCTGAGTATAGGTCTTTCTGCTTATCTGTTTCTGTCAGTGTGTCTCTCTGAGTATTGGTATGTCTGCTTATCTGTTTCTTTCACTCTCTGACTGACTATAGGTCTTTCTGCTTATCTGTTTCTGTCACTCTCTGACTGATTGTAGGTCTGTCTGTTCATCTGTTTCTGTCAGTGTCTCCGTCTAACTATAGGTCTGTCTGCTTATCTGTTTCTTTCACTCTCTGTCTGAGTGTAGGTCTGTCTGCTTATCTGTTTCTGTCACTCTCTGACTTACTACAGGTCTTTCTGCTTATCTGTTTCTTTCACTCTCTGACTGAGTATAGGTCTTTCTGATTATCTGTTTCTTTCACTCTCTGACTGAGTATAGGTCTTTCTGCTTATCTGTTTCTGTCACTCTCTGGCTGATTGTAGGTCTGTCTGTTCATCTGTTTCTGTCAGTGTCTCCGTCTAACTGTAGGTCTGTCTGCTTATCTGTTTCTTTCACTCTCTGTCTGAGTGTAGGTCTGTCTGCTTATCTGTTTCTGTCACTCTCTGACTTACTATAGGTTTCTGCTTATCTGTTTCTTTCACTCTCTGACTGAGTATAGGTCTTTCTGCTTATCTGTTTCTTTCACTCTCTGACTGAGTATAGGTCTTTCTGCTTATCTGTTTCTGTCAGTGTCTCTGTCTGAGTGTAGATCTCTTTGCTTATCTGTTTCTGTCAGTGTCTCTGTGTGAGTGTAGGTCTGCTTCTCTGTTTGGGTCAGTGTCTCTGTCTGAGTGTAGCTCTGTCTGCTTATCTGTTTCTGTCAGTGTCTGTGTCTGAGTATTGGTCTGTCTTCTTATCTCTTTCTGTCACTCTCTTATTGACTATAGGTCTGTCTGCTTTTCTCTTTCTGTCAGTCTCTCTATCTGAGTATAGGTCTATCTGCTTATCTGTTACTGTCGGTGTCTCTGTCTGAGTATTGTTCTGTCTGCTTATCTGTTTCTCTCACTCTCTCATTGACTATAGGTCTTTCTGCTTCTCTCTTTCTGTCAGTGTCTCTGTCTGAGTATAGGTCTGTCTGCTTATCTTTTTCTGTCAGTGTCTCTGTCTGAGTGTAGCTCTGTCTGCTTATCTGTTTCTTTCAGTGTCTCTGTCTGAGTCTTGGTCTGTCTGCTTATCTGTTTCTGTCTCTGTTTGACTGACTATAGATCTGTCTGCTTATCTGTTAGTGTCTCTCTCTGAGTGTTTTTCTGTCTGCTTATCTGTTTCTGTCACTCTCTGACTGAGTATAGGTCTTTCTGATTATCTGTTTCTTTCACTCTCTGAGTGAATGTAGGTCTGTCTGCTTATCTGTTTCTGTCAGTGTCTCTGTCTAAGTGTAGGTCTGTCTGCTTATCTGTTTCTGTCACTCTCTTATTGACTATAGGTTTGTCTGCTTTTCTCTTTCTGTCAGTCTCCATCTGAGTATAGGTCTATCTGCTTATCTGTTGCTGTCGGTGTCTCTGTCTGAGTATTGGTCTGTCTGCGTATCTGTTTCTGTCACTCTCTGACTGGCTATAGGTCTTTCTGCTTATCTGTTTCTGTCAGTGTCTCTGTCTGAGTATAGGTCTAACTGTAGGTCTGTCTGCTTGTCTGTTTCTCTCACTCTCTCATTGACTATAGGTCTTTCTGCTTCTCTCTTTCTGTCAGTGTCTCTGTCTGAGTATAGGTCTGTCTGCTTATCTGTTTCTGTCAGTGTCTCTGTCTGAGTGTAGCTCTGTCTGCTTATCTGTTTCTGTCACTGTCTCGGTCTAACTATAGGTATTTCTGCTTATCTGTTTCTGTCACTCTCTGACTGACTTTAGGTCTCTCTGCTTATCTGTTTCTGTCACTCTCTGACTGAATGTAGGTGTGTCTGCTCATCTGTTTCTGTCAGTGTCTCCGTCTAACTATAGGTCTGTCTGCTTATCTGTTTCTGTCACTCTCTGACTGACTATAGGTCTGTCTGCTTATCTGTTTCTGTCACTCTCTGACTGAATGTAGGTGTGTCTGCTCATCTGTTTCTGTCAGTGTCTCCGTCTAACTATAGGTCTGTCTGCTTATCTGTTTCTGTCACTCTCTGACTGAATGTAGGTGTGTCTGCTCATCTGTTTCTGTCAGTGTCTCCGTCTAACTATAGGTCTGTCTGCTTATCTGTTTCTGTCACTCTCTGACTGACTATAGGTCTGTCTGCTTATCTGTTTCTGTCACTCTCTGACTGAATGTAGGTCTGTCTGCTTATCTGTTTCTGTCAGTGTGTCTGTCTGAGTGTAGGTCTGTCTGCTTATCTGTTTCTGTCACTCTCTGACTTACTATAGATCTTTCTGCTTATCTGTTTCTGTCACTCTCTGACTGAGTATAGGTCTTTCTGATAATCTGTTTCTTTCACTCTCTGACTGACTATAGGTCTTTCTGCTTATCTGTTTCTGTCTGAGTGTAGATCTCTCTGCTTATCTGTTTCTGTCAGTGTGTCTGTCTGAGAGTACGTCTGTCTGCTTATCTGTTTCTGTCACTGTCTGACTGACTATAGGTCTGTCTGCTTATCTGTTTCTGGCACTTTCTGACTGACTATAGGTCTTTCTGCTTTTCTGTTTCTGTTAGTGTCTCTGTTTGAGTAATGGTCTGTCTTCTTATCTGTTTCTGTCACTCTCTGATTCACTATAGGTCTGTCTGCTTATCTGTTTCTGTCACTCTCTGACTGACTATAGGTCTGTTTATCTGTTTCTGTCGCTCACTGACTGACTATAGGTCTTTCTGCTGATCTGTTTCTGTCACTGTCTGTGTCTGAGTATAGGTCTGTCTGCTTTTCTGTTTCTGTCAGTCTCTCTATCTGAGTATAGGTCTGTCTACTTATCTGTTTCTGTCAGTGTCTCTGTCTGAGTCTTGGTCTGTCTGCTTATCTGTTTCTGTCTCTGTTTGACTGACTATATATCTGTCTGCTTATCTCTTTCTGACACTCTCTGACTGGCTATAGTCTGTCTGCTTATCTGTTTCTGTCGCTGTCTCTGTCTGACTATAGGTCTCTCTGCTTATCTGTTTCTGTCGCTGTCGCTGTCTGACTATAGGTCTTTCTGCTTATCTTTTGCTGTCAGTGTCTCTGTCTGAGTGTAGCTCTGTCTGCTTATCTGTTTCTGTCACTCTCTGACTGACTATAGGTCTTTCTGCTTATCTGTTTCTTTCAGTGTCTCTGTCTGAGTATTGGTCTGCCTGCTTATCTTTTTCTGTCAGTGTCTCTGTCTGAGTGTAGCTCTGTTTGCTTATCTGTTTCTGTCACTCTCTGACTGACTATAGGTCTTTCTGCTTATCTGTTTCTTTCAGTGTCTCTGTCTGAGTATTGGTCTCTCTTCTTATCTGTTTCTGTCACTGTTTGACTGACTATATTTCTGTCTCCTTATCTGTTTCTGTCACTGTCTGTGTCTGAGTATAGGTCTGTCTGCTTATCTGTTTCTTTTCCTGTCTCGGTTTGACTATAGGTCTGTCTCCTTATCTCTTTCTGTCAGTGTCTCTGTCTGAAAGTAGATCTCTCTGCTTATCTGTTTCTGTCAGTGTCTCTGTCTGAGTGTAGGTCTTTCTGCTTATCTCTTTCTGTCAGTGTCTTTGTCTGAGTGTAGGTCTGTCTGCTTATCTGTTTCTGTCAGTGTCTCTGTCTGAGTGTAGCTCTGTCTGCTTATGTGTTTCTGTCAGTGTCTCTCTCTGAGTATTGGTCTGTCTTCTTATCTCTTTCTGTCACTCTCTGATTGACTATAGGTCTGTCTGCTTATTTGTTTCTGTCATTGTCTCTGTCTGAGTGTAGGTCTGTCTGCTTTTCTGTTTCTGGTGCTGTTTGAGTGACTATAGGTCTGTCTTCTTATCTCTTTCTGTCAGTCTCTCTATCTGAGTATAGGTCTATCTGCTTATCTGTTTCTGTCAGTGTCTCTGTCTGAGTATTGGTCTGTCTTCTTATCTCTTTCTGTCACTCTCTGATTGACTATAGGCTGTCTGCTTATTTGTTTCTGTCAGTGTCTCTGTCTGAGTGTAGGTCTGTCTGCTTTTCAGTTTCTGGTGCTGTTTGAGTGACTATAGGTCTGTCTGCTTATCTCTTTCTGTCAGTCTCTCTATCTGAGTATAGGTCTATCTGCTTATCTGTTTCTATCAGTGTCTCTGTCTGAGTCTTGGTCTGTCTGCTTATCTGTTTCTGTCTCTGTTTGACTGACTATAGATCTGTCTGCTTATCTGTTTCTGTCACTCCGTGACTGGCTATAGGTCTGTCTGCTTATCTCTTTCTGTCACTCTCTGACTGGCTATAGTCTGTCTGCTTATCTGTTTCTCTCGCTGTCTCTGTCTGACAATAGGTCTCTCTGCTTATCTGTTTCTGTCGCTGTCTCTCGCTGACTATAGGTCTTTCTGCTTATCTGTTTCTGTCAGTGTCCCTGTCTGAGTATAGGTCTGTCTGCTTATCTGTTTCTGTTAGTGTCTCTCTCTGAGTGTTTTTCTGTCTGCTTATCTGTTTCTTTCACTCTCTGACTGACTATAGGTCTTTCTGCTTATCTGTTTCTGTCACTCTCTGACTGAGTATAGGTCTTTCTGATTATCTGTTTCTTTCACTCTCTGACTGAATGTAGGTCTGTCTGCTCATCTGTTTCTGTCAGTGTATCCGTCTAACTATATGTCTGTCTGCTTATCTGTTTGTGTCACTCTCTGACTGACTATAGGTCTGTCTGCTTATCTGTTTCTGTCAGTGTGTCTGTCTGAGTGTAGGTCTGTCTGCTTATCTGTTTCTGTCACTCTCTGACTTACTATAGGTCTTTCTGCTTATCTGTTTCTGTCACTCTCTGACTTACTATAGGTCTTTCTGCTTATCTGTTTCTTTCACTCTCTGACTTACTATAGGTCTTTCTGCTTATCTGTTTCTTTCACTCTCTGACTGACTATAGGTCTATCTGCTTATCTGTTACTGTCGGTGTCTCTGTCTGAGTATTGGTCTGTCTGCTTATCTGTTTCTGTCAGTGTCTCTGTCTGAGTATATGTCTGCTTATCTGTTTCTGTCAGCGTCTGTGTCTGAGTATAGGTCTGTCTGCTTATCTGTTTCTGTCAGTGTCTCAGTCTAACTGTAGGTCTGTCTGCTTGTCTGTTTCTCTCACTCTCTCATTGACTATAGGTCTTTCTGCTTCTCTCTTTCTGTCAGTGTCTCTGTCTGAGTATTGGTCTTTCTGCTTATCTGTTTCTGTCAGTGTCCCTGTCTGAGTATAGGTCTGTATAGTGTCTCTCTCTGAGGGTTGGTCTTATCTGTTTCTTTCACTCTCTGACTGACTATAGGTCTTTCTGCTTATCTGTTTCTGTCACTCTCTTACTGAATGTAGGTGTGTCTGCTCATCTGTTTCTGTCAGTGTGTCTGTCTGAGTGTAGGTCTGTCTGCTTATCTGTTTCTGTCACTCTCTGACTTACTATAGGTCTTTCTGCTTATCTGTTTCTGTCTGAGTGTAGATCTCTCTGCTTATCTGTTTCTGTCAGTGTCTCTGTCTGAGTGTACGTCTGTCTGCTTATCTATTTCTGGAACTGTTTGACTGACTATATATCTGTCTGCTTATCTGTTTCTGTCACTCTCTGACTGGTTATAGGTCTGTCTGCTTATCTGTTTCTGTCAGTGTCTCTGTCTGAGTGTAGCTCTGTCTGCTTTTCTGTTTCTGTCAGTGTCTCTGTTTGAGTAATGGTCTGTCTTCTTATCTGTTTCTGTCACTCTCTGATTCACTATAGGTCTGTCTGCCTATCTGTTTCTGTCACTCTCTGACTGATTATAGGTCTTTCTGCTGATCTGTTTCTGTCACTGTCTGTGTCTGAGTATAGGTCTGTCTGCTTTTCTGTTTCAGTCAGTCTGTCTATCTGAGTATAGGTGTGTCGACTTATCTGTTTCTGTCAGTGTCTCTGTCTGAGTCTTGGTCTGTCTGCTTATCTGTTTCTGTGTCTGTTTGACTGACTATAGATCTGTCTGCTTATCTCTTTCTGACACTCTCTGACTGGCTATAGTCTGTCTGCTTATCTGTTTCTGTCGCTGTCTCTGTCTGACTATAGGTCTCTCTGCTTATCTGTTTCTGTCGCTGTCGCTCTCTGACTATAGGTCTTTCTGCTTATCTGTTTCTTTCAGTGTCTCCGTCTGAGTATTGGTCTGCCTGCTTATCTTTTTCTGTCAGTTTCTCTGTCTGAGTGTAGCTCTGTCTGCTTATCTGTTTCTGTCAATCTCTGACTGACTATAGGTCTTTCTGCTTATTTGTTTCTGTCAGTGTCTCTGTCTGAGTGTAGGTCTGTCTGCTTTTCTGTTTCTGGTGCTGTTTGAGTGGCTATAGGTCTGTCTGCTTATCTCTTTCTGTCAGTCTCTCTATCTGAGTATAGGTCTATCTGCTTTTCTGTTTCTGTCAGTGTCTCTGTCTGAGTCTTGGTCTGTCTGCTTATCTGTTTCTGTCTTTGTTTGACTGACTATAGATCTGTCTGCTTATCTGTTTCTGTGACTCCGTGACTGGCTATAGGTCTGTCTGCTTATCTCTTTCTGTCACTCTCTGACTGGCTATTGTCTGTCTGCTTATCTGTTTCTCTCGCTGTCTCGGTCTAACTGTAGGTCTGTCTTCTTATCTGTTTCTGTCACTCTCTGACTGGCTATAGGTCTTTCTGCTTATCTGTTTCTGTCAGTGTCTCTGTCCGAGTATAGGTCTGTCTGCTTATCTGTTTCTTTCAGCGTCTGTGTCTGAGTATAGGTCTGTCTGCTTATCTGTTTCTGTCAGTGTCTCAGTCTAACTGTAGGTCTGTCTGCTTATCTGTTTCTCTCACTCTCTCATTGACTATCTATAGGTCTTTCTGCTTCTCTCTTTCTGTCAGTGTCTCTGTCTGAGTATACGTCTGTCTGCTTATCTGTTTCTGTCAGTGTCTCTGTCTGAGTGTAGCTCTGTCTGCTTATCTGTTTCTGTCACTGTCTCGGTCTCACTATAGGTCTTTCTGCTTATCTGTTTCTATCAGTGTCAACATCTAACTATAGGTGTGTCTGCTTATCTGTTTGTGTCACTCTGACTGACTATAGGTCTTTCTGCTTATCTGTTTCTGTCAGTGTCCCTGTCTGAGTATAGGTCTGTTTGCTTATCTGTTTCTGTCAGTGTCTCTCTCTGAGTGTAGCTCTGTCTGCTTATCTGTTTCTGTGACTGTCTCGGTCTAACTATAGGTCTTTCTGCTTATCTGTTTCTATCAGTGTCAACGTCTAACTATAGGTGTGTCTGCTTATCTGTTTGTGTCACTCTGACTGACTATAGGTCTTTCTGCTTATCTGTTTCTGTCAGTGTCCCTGTCTGAGTATAGGTCTGTATAGTGTCTCTCTCTGAGGGTTGGTCTTATCTGTTTCTTTCACTCTCTGACTGACTATAGGTCTTTCTGCTTATCTGTTTCTGTCACTCTCTTACTGAATGTAGGTGTGTCTGCTCATCTGTTTCTGTCAGTGTGTCTGTCTGAGTGTAGGTCTGTCTGCTTATCTGTTTCTGTCACTCTCTGACTTACTATAGGTCTTTCTGCTTATCTGTTTCTGTCTGAGTGTAGATCTCTCTGCTTATCTGTTTCTGTCAGTGTCTCTGTCTGAGTGTACGTCTGTCTGCTTATCTATTTCTGGAACTGTTTGACTGACTATATATCTGTCTTCTTATCTGTTTCTGTCACTCTCTGACTGGTTATAGGTCTGTCTGCTTATCTGTTTCTGTCAGTGTCTCTGTCTGAGTGTAGCTCTGTCTGCTTATCTGTTTTTGTCACTGTCTCGGTCTAACTATAGGTCTTTCTGCTTATCTCTTTCTGTCAGTCTCTCTGTCTGAGTTTAGGTCTTTCTGCTTATCTGTTTCTGTCAGTGTCTCTTTCTGAGTATTGGTCTGTCTTCTTATCTGTTTCTGTCGCTGTTTGACTGACTATAGGTCTGTCTGCTTATCTGTTTCTCTCACTCTCTGACTGACTATAGGTCTGTCTGCTTATCTGTTTCTGTCACTCTCTGACTGAGTATAGGTCTGTCTGCTTGTCTGTTTCTGTCGTTTTCTCTGTCTGAATATTGGTCTGTCTGCTTATCTGTTTCTCTCACTCTCTGAATGACTATAGGTCTGTCTGCTTATCTGTTTCTGTCGTTTTCTCTGTCTGAGTATTGGTCTGTCTGCTTATCTGTTTCTCTCACTCTCTGACTGAATATAGGTCTGTCTTCTTATCTGTTTCTTTCAGTCTCTCATTGACTATAGGTCTGTCTCCTTATCTGTTTCTGTCAATGTCTGTGTCTGAGTATTGGTCTGTTTTTCTATCTGTTTCTGACACTCTCTGACTGATTATAGGTCTTTCTGCTTATCTGTTTCTGTCAGTGTCTCTGTTTGAGTATTGGTCTGTCTTCTTATCTGTTTCTGTCACTCTCTGGTTCACTATAGGTCTGTCTCCTTATCTGTATCTGTCACTCTCTGTCTGACTTTTGGTCTGTCTGCTTATCTGTTACTGTCAGTGTCTCTGTCTGAGTATTGGTCTGTCTTCTTATCTGTTTCTGTCACTCTCTGATTGACTATAGGTCTGTCTCCTTATTTGTTTCTGTCACTCTGAGACTGACTGTAGGTCTTTCTGCTGATCTGTTTCTGTCACTGTCTGTGTCTTAGTATAGGTCTGTCTGCTTATCTGTTACTGTCAGTGTCTCTGTCTGAGTGTAGGTCTGTCTGCTTTTCTGTTTCTGTCAGTGTCTCTGTCTGAGTATTGGTCTGTCTTCTTATCTCTTTCTGTCACTCTCTGATTGACTATAGGTCTTTCTGCTTATCTGTTTCTGTCAGTGTCTCTGTCTGAGTATTGGTCTGTCTTCTTATCTCTTTCTGTCACTCTCTGACTGGCTATAGGTCTTTCTGCTTATCTGTTTCTGTCAGTGTCTCTGTCTGAGTATAGGTCTGTCTGCTTATCTCTTTCTGTCAGTATCTCTATCTGAGTATAGGTCTATCTGCTTATCTGTTTCTGTCAGCGTCTCTGTCTGAGTCTTGGTCTGTCTGCTTATCTGTTTCTGTCTCTGTTTGACTGACTATAGATCTGTCTGCTTATCTGTTTCTGTCATTCCGTGACTGGCTATAGGTCTGACTGCTTATCTCTTTCTGTCACTCTCTGACTGGCTATAGTCTGCCTGCTTATCTGTTTCTGTCGTTGTCTCTCGCTGACTATAGGTCTTTCTGCTTATCTGTTTCTGTCAATGTCTGTCTCTGAGTATTGGTCTGTCTTCTTATCTGTTTCTGTCACTCTCTGACTGACTATAGGTCTTTCTGCTTATCTGTTTCTGTCAGTGTCTCTGTTTCAGTATGGTTCTGTCTGCTTATCTGTTTCTCTCACTCTCTCATTGACTATAGGTCTTTCTGCTTCTCTCTTTCTGTCAGTGTCTCTGTCTGAGTATAGGTCTGTCTGCTTATCTGTTTTGTCAATGTCTCTCTCTGAGTATTGGTCTGTCTGCTTATCTGTTTCTTTCACTCTCTGACTGACTGTAGGTCTTTCTGCTTATCTGTTTGTGTCACTCTCTGTCTGAGTATAGGTCTTTCTGCTTATCTGTTTCTGTCAGTGTGTCTCTCTGAGTATTGGTATGTCTGCTTATCTGTTTCTTTCACTCTCTGACTGACTATAGGTCTTTCTGCTTATCTGTTTCTGTCACTCTCTGACTGATTGTAGGTCTGTCTGTTCATCTGTTTCTGTCAGTGTCTCCGTCTAACTATAGGTCTGTCTGCTTATCTGTTTCTTTCACTCTCTGTCTGAGTGTAGGTCTGTCTGCTTATCTGTTTCTGTCACTCTCTGACTTACTACAGGTCTTTCTGCTTATCTGTTTCTTTCACTCTCTGACTGAGTATAGGTCTTTCTGATTATCTGTTTCTTTCACTCTCTGACTGAGTATAGGTCTTTCTGCTTATCTGTTTCTGTCACTCTCTGGCTGATTGTAGGTCTGTCTGTTCATCTGTTTCTGTCAGTGTCTCCGTCTAACTGTAGGTCTGTCTGCTTATCTGTTTCTTTCACTCTCTGTCTGAGTGTAGGTCTGTCTGCTTATCTGTTTCTGTCACTCTCTGACTTACTATAGGTTTCTGCTTATCTGTTTCTTTCACTCTCTGACTGAGTATAGGTCTTTCTGCTTATCTGTTTCTTTCACTCTCTGACTGAGTATAGGTCTTTCTGCTTATCTGTTTCTGTCAGTGTCTCTGTCTGAGTGTAGATCTCTTTGCTTATCTGTTTCTGTCAGTGTCTCTGTGTGAGTGTAGGTCTGCTTCTCTGTTTGGGTCAGTGTCTCTGTCTGAGTGTAGCTCTGTCTGCTTATCTGTTTCTGTCAGTGTCTGTGTCTGAGTATTGGTCTGTCTTCTTATCTCTTTCTGTCACTCTCTTATTGACTATAGGTCTGTCTGCTTTTCTCTTTCTGTCAGTCTCTCTATCTGAGTATAGGTCTATCTGCTTATCTGTTACTGTCGGTGTCTCTGTCTGAGTATTGTTCTGTCTGCTTATCTGTTTCTGTCACTCTCTGATTCACTATAGGTCTTTCTGCTTATCTGTTTCTCTCACTCTCTCATTGACTATAGGTCTTTCTGCTTCTCTCTTTCTGTCAGTGTCTCTGTCTGAGTATAGGTCTGTCTGCTTATCTTTTTCTGTCAGTGTCTCTGTCTGAGTGTAGCTCTGTCTGCTTATCTGTTTCTTTCAGTGTCTCTGTCTGAGTCTTGGTCTGTCTGCTTATCTGTTTCTGTCTCTGTTTGACTGACTATAGATCTGTCTGCTTATCTGTTAGTGTCTCTCTCTGAGTGTTTTTCTGTCTGCTTATCTGTTTCTGTCACTCTCTGACTGAGTATAGGTCTTTCTGATTATCTGTTTCTTTCACTCTCTGAGTGAATGTAGGTCTGTCTGCTTATCTGTTTCTGTCAGTGTCTCTGTCTAAGTGTAGGTCTGTCTGCTTATCTGTTTCTGTCACTCTCTTATTGACTATAGGTTTGTCTGCTTTTCTCTTTCTGTCAGTCTCCATCTGAGTATAGGTCTATCTGCTTATCTGTTGCTGTCGGTGTCTCTGTCTGAGTATTGGTCTGTCTGCGTATCTGTTTCTGTCACTCTCTGACTGGCTATAGGTCTTTCTGCTTATCTGTTTCTGTCAGTGTCTCTGTCTGAGTATAGGTCTAACTGTAGGTCTGTCTGCTTGTCTGTTTCTCTCACTCTCTCATTGACTATAGGTCTTTCTGCTTCTCTCTTTCTGTCAGTGTCTCTGTCTGAGTATAGGTCTGTCTGCTTATCTGTTTCTGTCAGTGTCTCTGTCTGAGTGTAGCTCTGTCTGCTTATCTGTTTCTGTCACTGTCTCGGTCTAACTATAGGTATTTCTGCTTATCTGTTTCTGTCACTCTCTGACTGACTTTAGGTCTCTCTGCTTATCTGTTTCTGTCACTCTCTGACTGAATGTAGGTGTGTCTGCTCATCTGTTTCTGTCAGTGTCTCCGTCTAACTATAGGTCTGTCTGCTTATCTGTTTCTGTCACTCTCTGACTGACTATAGGTCTGTCTGCTTATCTGTTTCTGTCACTCTCTGACTGAATGTAGGTGTGTCTGCTCATCTGTTTCTGTCAGTGTCTCCGTCTAACTATAGGTCTGTCTGCTTATCTGTTTCTGTCACTCTCTGACTGAATGTAGGTGTGTCTGCTCATCTGTTTCTGTCAGTGTCTCCGTCTAACTATAGGTCTGTCTGCTTATCTGTTTCTGTCACTCTCTGACTGACTATAGGTCTGTCTGCTTATCTGTTTCTGTCACTCTCTGACTGAATGTAGGTCTGTCTGCTTATCTGTTTCTGTCAGTGTGTCTGTCTGAGTGTAGGTCTGTCTGCTTATCTGTTTCTGTCACTCTCTGACTTACTATAGATCTTTCTGCTTATCTGTTTCTGTCACTCTCTGACTGAGTATAGGTCTTTCTGATAATCTGTTTCTTTCACTCTCTGACTGACTATAGGTCTTTCTGCTTATCTGTTTCTGTCTGAGTGTAGATCTCTCTGCTTATCTGTTTCTGTCAGTGTGTCTGTCTGAGAGTACGTCTGTCTGCTTATCTGTTTCTGTCACTGTCTGACTGACTATAGGTCTGTCTGCTTATCTGTTTCTGGCACTTTCTGACTGACTATAGGTCTTTCTGCTTTTCTGTTTCTGTTAGTGTCTCTGTTTGAGTAATGGTCTGTCTTCTTATCTGTTTCTGTCACTCTCTGATTCACTATAGGTCTGTCTGCTTATCTGTTTCTGTCACTCTCTGACTGACTATAGGTCTGTTTATCTGTTTCTGTCGCTCACTGACTGACTATAGGTCTTTCTGCTGATCTGTTTCTGTCACTGTCTGTGTCTGAGTATAGGTCTGTCTGCTTTTCTGTTTCTGTCAGTCTCTCTATCTGAGTATAGGTCTGTCTACTTATCTGTTTCTGTCAGTGTCTCTGTCTGAGTCTTGGTCTGTCTGCTTATCTGTTTCTGTCTCTGTTTGACTGACTATATATCTGTCTGCTTATCTCTTTCTGACACTCTCTGACTGGCTATAGTCTGTCTGCTTATCTGTTTCTGTCGCTGTCTCTGTCTGACTATAGGTCTCTCTGCTTATCTGTTTCTGTCGCTGTCGCTGTCTGACTATAGGTCTTTCTGCTTATCTTTTGCTGTCAGTGTCTCTGTCTGAGTGTAGCTCTGTCTGCTTATCTGTTTCTGTCACTCTCTGACTGACTATAGGTCTTTCTGCTTATCTGTTTCTTTCAGTGTCTCTGTCTGAGTATTGGTCTGCCTGCTTATCTTTTTCTGTCAGTGTCTCTGTCTGAGTGTAGCTCTGTTTGCTTATCTGTTTCTGTCACTCTCTGACTGACTATAGGTCTTTCTGCTTATCTGTTTCTTTCACTGTCTCTGTCTGAGTATTGGTCTCTCTTCTTATCTGTTTCTGTCACTGTTTGACTGACTATATTTCTGTCTCCTTATCTGTTTCTGTCACTGTCTGTGTCTGAGTATAGGTCTGTCTGCTTATCTGTTTCTTTTCCTGTCTCGGTTTGACTATAGGTCTGTCTCCTTATCTCTTTCTGTCAGTGTCTCTGTCTGAAAGTAGATCTCTCTGCTTATCTGTTTCTGTCAGTGTCTCTGTCTGAGTGTAGGTCTTTCTGCTTATCTCTTTCTGTCAGTGTCTTTGTCTGAGTGTAGGTCTGTCTGCTTATCTGTTTCTGTCAGTGTCTCTGTCTGAGTGTAGCTCTGTCTGCTTATGTGTTTCTGTCAGTGTCTCTCTCTGAGTATTGGTCTGTCTTCTTATCTCTTTCTGTCACTCTCTGATTGACTATAGGTCTGTCTGCTTATTTGTTTCTGTCATTGTCTCTGTCTGAGTGTAGGTCTGTCTGCTTTTCTGTTTCTGGTGCTGTTTCAGTGACTATAGGTCTGTCTTCTTATCTCTTTCTGTCAGTCTCTCTATCTGAGTATAGGTCTATCTGCTTATCTGTTTCTGTCAGTGTCTCTGTCTGAGTATTGGTCTGTCTTCTTATCTCTTTCTGTCACTCTCTGATTGACTATAGGCTGTCTGCTTATTTGTTTCTGTCAGTGTCTCTGTCTGAGTGTAGGTCTGTCTGCTTTTCAGTTTCTGGTGCTGTTTGAGTGACTATAGGTCTGTCTGCTTATCTCTTTCTGTCAGTCTCTCTATCTGAGTATAGGTCTATCTGCTTATCTGTTTCTATCAGTGTCTCTGTCTGAGTCTTGGTCTGTCTGCTTATCTGTTTCTGTCTCTGTTTGACTGACTATAGATCTGTCTGCTTATCTGTTTCTGTCACTCCGTGACTGGCTATAGGTCTGTCTGCTTATCTCTTTCTGTCACTCTCTGACTGGCTATAGTCTGTCTGCTTATCTGTTTCTCTCGCTGTCTCTGTCTGACAATAGGTCTCTCTGCTTATCTGTTTCTGTCGCTGTCTCTCGCTGACTATAGGTCTTTCTGCTTATCTGTTTCTGTCAGTGTCCCTGTCTGAGTATAGGTCTGTCTGCTTATCTGTTTCTGTTAGTGTCTCTCTCTGAGTGTTTTTCTGTCTGCTTATCTGTTTCTTTCACTCTCTGACTGACTATAGGTCTTTCTGCTTATCTGTTTCTGTCACTCTCTGACTGAGTATAGGTCTTTCTGATTATCTGTTTCTTTCACTCTCTGACTGAATGTAGGTCTGTCTGCTCATCTGTTTCTGTCAGTGTATCCGTCTAACTATATGTCTGTCTGCTTATCTGTTTGTGTCACTCTCTGACTGACTATAGGTCTGTCTGCTTATCTGTTTCTGTCAGTGTGTCTGTCTGAGTGTAGGTCTGTCTGCTTATCTGTTTCTGTCACTCTCTGACTTACTATAGGTCTTTCTGCTTATCTGTTTCTGTCACTCTCTGACTTACTATAGGTCTTTCTGCTTATCTGTTTCTTTCACTCTCTGACTTACTATAGGTCTTTCTGCTTATCTGTTTCTTTCACTCTCTGACTGACTATAGGTCTATCTGCTTATCTGTTACTGTCGGTGTCTCTGTCTGAGTATTGGTCTGTCTGCTTATCTGTTTCTGTCAGTGTCTCTGTCTGAGTATATGTCTGCTTATCTGTTTCTGTCAGCGTCTGTGTCTGAGTATAGGTCTGTCTGCTTATCTGTTTCTGTCAGTGTCTCAGTCTAACTGTAGGTCTGTCTGCTTGTCTGTTTCTCTCACTCTCTCATTGACTATAGGTCTTTCTGCTTCTCTCTTTCTGTCAGTGTCTCTGTCTGAGTATTGGTCTTTCTGCTTATCTGTTTCTGTCAGTGTCCCTGTCTGAGTATAGGTCTGTATAGTGTCTCTCTCTGAGGGTTGGTCTTATCTGTTTCTTTCACTCTCTGACTGACTATAGGTCTTTCTGCTTATCTGTTTCTGTCACTCTCTTACTGAATGTAGGTGTGTCTGCTCATCTGTTTCTGTCAGTGTGTCTGTCTGAGTGTAGGTCTGTCTGCTTATCTGTTTCTGTCACTCTCTGACTTACTATAGGTCTTTCTGCTTATCTGTTTCTGTCTGAGTGTAGATCTCTCTGCTTATCTGTTTCTGTCAGTGTCTCTGTCTGAGTGTACGTCTGTCTGCTTATCTATTTCTGGAACTGTTTGACTGACTATATATCTGTCTGCTTATCTGTTTCTGTCACTCTCTGACTGGTTATAGGTCTGTCTGCTTATGTGTTTCTGTCACTTTCTGACTGACTATAGGTCTTTCTGCTTTTCTGTTTCTGTCAGTGTCTCTGTTTGAGTAATGGTCTGTCTTCTTATCTGTTTCTGTCACTCTCTGATTCACTATAGGTCTGTCTGCCTATCTGTTTCTGTCACTCTCTGACTGACTATAGGTCTTTCTGCTGATCTGTTTCTGTCACTGTCTGTGTCTGAGTATAGGTCTGTCTGCTTTTCTGTTTCAGTCAGTCTGTCTATCTGAGTATAGGTGTGTCGACTTATCTGTTTCTGTCAGTGTCTCTGTCTGAGTCTTGGTCTGTCTGCTTATCTGTTTCTGTGTCTGTTTGACTGACTATAGATCTGTCTGCTTATCTCTTTCTGACACTCTCTGACTGGCTATAGTCTGTCTGCTTATCTGTTTCTGTCGCTGTCTCTGTCTGACTATAGGTCTCTCTGCTTATCTGTTTCTGTCGCTGTCGCTCTCTGACTATAGGTCTTTCTGCTTATCTTTTTCTGTCAGTGTCTCTGTCTGAGTGTAGCTCTGTCTGCTTATCTGTTTCTGTCACTCTCTGACTGACTATAGGTCTTTCTGCTTATCTGTTTCTTTCAGTGTCTCCGTCTGAGTATTGGTCTGCCTGCTTATCTTTTTCTGTCAGTTTCTCTGTCTGAGTGTAGCTCTGTCTGCTTATCTGTTTCTGTCAATCTCTGACTGACTATAGGTCTTTCTGCTTATCTGTTTCTTTCAGTGTCTCTGTCTGAGTATTGGTCTGTCTTCTTATCTGTTTCTGTCGCTGTTTGACTGACAATAGGTCTGTCTGCTTATCTGTTTCTGTCATTGTCTCTCTCTGAGTATTATTCTGTCTGCTTATCTGTTTCTCTCACTCTCTGACTCACTATAGGTCTTTGTGCTTAGCTGTTTCTGTCACTCTCTCAATGACTATAGGTCTGTCTGCTTTTCTCTTTCTGTCAGTGTCTCTGTCTGGGTATTGGTCTTTCTGCTTATCTGTTTCTCTCACTCTCTCATTGACTATAGGTCTGTCTGCTTATCTGTTTCTGTCACTCTCTGACTGACTATAGGTCTGTCTGCTTATCTGTTTCTGTCAGTGTGTCTGTCTGAGTGTAGGTCTGTCTTCTTATCTGTTTCTGTCAGTCTCTGACTTACTATAGGTCTTTCTGCTTATCTGTTTCTGTCAGTGTCTGTGTCTGAGTATTAGTCTTTCTGCTTATCTGTTTCTGTCAGTGTCTCTGTCTGAGTATAGGACTGTCTGCTTATCTGTTTCTGTCACTCTCTGACTGACTATAGGTCTGTCTGCTTATCTGTTTCTGTCATTGTCTCTGTCTGAGTATTGGTCTGTCTGCTTATCTGTTTCTCTCACTCTCTGACTGACTATAGGTCTGTCTACTTATCTGTTTCTGTCACGCTCTCATTGACTATAGGTCTGTCTGCTGATCTGTTTCTGTCATTGTCTCTGTCTGAGTATTGGTCTGTCTGCTTATCTGTTTCTGTCATTGTCTCTCTCTGAGTATTATTCTGTCTGCTTATCTGTTTCTCTCACTCTCTGATTCACTATAGGTCTTTCTGCTTATCTGTTTCTGTCACTCTCTCATTGACTATAGGTCTGTCTGCTTATCTCTTTCTGTCAGTGTCTCTGTCTGAGTATTGGTCTTTCTGCTTATCTGTTTCTGTCACTCTCTGACTGACTATAGGTCTGTCTGCTTATCTGTTTCTTTCACTGTCTGACTTACTATATGTCTTTCTGCTTATCTGTTTCTGTCACTCTCTCATTGACTATAGGTCTGTCTGCTTATCTCTTTCTGTCAGTGTCTCTGTCTGAGTGTTGGTCTTTCTGCTTATCTGTTTCTGTCACTCTCTGACTGACTATAGGTCTGTCTGCTTATCTGTTTCTGTCATTGTCTCTGTCTGAGTATTGGTCTGTTTGCTTATCTGTTTCTCTCACTCTCTGACTGACTATAGGTCTGTCTGCTTATCTGTTTCTGTCACGCTCTCATTGACTATAGGTCTGTCTGCTTATCTGTTTCTGTCATTGTCTCTGTCTGAGTATTGGTTTGTCTTCTTATCTGTTTCTGTCGCTGTTTGACTGACTATAGGTCTGTCTGCTTATCTGTTTCTGTCATTGTCCCTCTCTGAGTATTATTCTGTCTGCTTATCTGTTTCTCTCACTCTCTGATTCACTATAGGTCTTTCTGCTTATCTGTTTCTGTCACTCTCTCATTGACTATAGGTCTGTCTGCTTATGTGTTACTGTCAGTGTCTCTCTCTGAGTATTGGTCTGTCTTCTTATCTGTTTCTGTCAGTCTCTGATTGACTATAGGTCTGTCTCCTTATTTGTTTCTGTCACTGTGTGACTGACTATTGGTCTTTCTGCTTATCTGTTTCTGTCACTGTCTGTGTCTGAGTATAGGTCTGTCTGCTTATCTGTTTCTTTTCCTGTCTCTGTTTGACTATAAGTCTGTCTGGTTATCTGTTTCTGTCAGTGTCTCTGTCTGAGTGTAGGTCTCTCTGCTTATCTGTTTCTGTCAGTATCTCTGTCTGAGTGTAGGTCTGTCTCCTTATCTGTTTCTGTCAGTGTCTGTGTCTGAGTATTGGTCTGTCTTATTATCTCTTTCTGTCACTCTCTTATTGACTATAGGTCTGTCTGCTTTTCTCTCTCTGTCAGTCTCTCTATCTGAGTATAGGTCTATCTGCTTATCTGTTACTGTCGGTGTCTCTGTCTGAGTATTGGTCTGTCTGCTTATCTGTTTCTGTCACTCTCTGATTGACTATAGGTCTGTCTGCTTTTCTGTTTCTGTCAGTGTCTCTGTCTGAGTGTAGGTCTTTTTGCTTCTCTCTTTCTGTCAGTGTCTCTGTCTGAGTGTAGGTCTTTCTGCTTCTCTCTTTCTGTCAGTGTCTCTGTCTGAGTATTGGTCTGTCTGCTTATCTGTTTCTGTCAGTGTCTCTGTCTGAGTGTAGCTCTATCTGCTTATCTGTTTCTGTTTCTGTCAGTGTCTCTGTCTGAGTATTGGTCTGTCTTCTTATCTCTTTCTGTCACTCTCTGATTGACTATAGGTCTGTCTGCTTATTTGTTTCTGTCAGTGTCTCTGTCTGAGTGTAGGTCTGTCTGCTTTTCTGTTTCTGGTGCTGTTTGAGTGGCTATAGGTCTGTCTGCTTATCTCTTTCTGTCAGTCTCTCTATCTGAGTATAGGTCTATCTGCTTTTCTGTTTCTGTCAGTGTCTCTGTCTGAGTCTTGGTCTGTCTGCTTATCTGTTTCTGTCTTTGTTTGACTGACTATAGATCTGTCTGCTTATCTGTTTCTGTGACTCCGTGACTGGCTATAGGTCTGTCTGCTTATCTCTTTCTGTCACTCTCTGACTGGCTATTGTCTGTCTGCTTATCTGTTTCTCTCGCTGTCTCGGTCTAACTGTAGGTCTGTCTTCTTATCTGTTTCTGTCACTCTCTGACTGGCTATAGGTCTTTCTGCTTATCTGTTTCTGTCAGTGTCTCTGTCTGAGTATAGGTCTGTCTGCTTATCTGTTTCTTTCAGCGTCTGTGTCTGAGTATAGGTCTGTCTGCTTATCTGTTTCTGTCAGTGTCTCAGTCTAACTGTAGGTCTGTCTGCTTATCTGTTTCTCTCACTCTCTCATTGACTATCTATAGGTCTTTCTGCTTCTCTCTTTCTGTCAGTGTCTCTGTCTGAGTATACGTCTGTCTGCTTATCTGTTTCTGTCAGTGTCTCTGTCTGAGTGTAGCTCTGTCTGCTTATCTGTTTCTGTCACTGTCTCGGTCTAACTATAGGTCTTTCTGCTTATCTGTTTCTATCAGTGTCAACATCTAACTATAGGTGTGTCTGCTTATCTGTTTGTGTCACTCTGACTGACTATAGGTCTTTCTGCTTATCTGTTTCTGTCAGTGTCCCTGTCTGAGTATAGGTCTGTTTGCTTATCTGTTTCTGTCAGTGTCTCTCTCTGAGTGTAGCTCTGTCTGCTTATCTGTTTCTGTCACTGTCTCGGTCTAACTATAGGTCTTTCTGCTTATCTGTTTCTATCAGTGTCAACGTCTAACTATAGGTGTGTCTGCTTATCTGTTTGTGTCACTCTGACTGACTATAGGTCTTTCTGCTTATCTGTTTCTGTCAGTGTCCCTGTCTGAGTATAGGTGTTTCTGTCACTCTCGTGACTGAATGTAGGTCTGTCTGCTTATCTGTTTCTGTCAGTCTCTGACTGAATGTAGGTCTGTCTGCTTATCTTTTTCTGTCACTCTCTGACTGCCTTTTGGTCTTTCTGCTTATCTGTTTCTGTCATTGTCTCTGTTTGACTATAGGTCTTTCTGCTTGTCTGTTTCTCTCACTGTTTCACTGACTAATGTGATTTCTTCCTATATGTTTCTGTCTCTCTCTGACTGACTATAGGTCTGTCTGCTTATCTGTTTCTGTCGCTGTTTGACTGAATATCGTCTGTCTGCTTAACTGTTTCTCTCGCTGTTTGACTGACTATAGGTCTGTCTGCTTATATCTGTTTCTGTCGCTCTTTGACTGATTATAGGTCCGTCTGCTTATCTGTTTCTGTCGCTGTTTGACTGACTATCGGTCTGTCTGCTTATCTGTTTCTGTCACTCTCTGATTCACTATAGGTCTGTCTTCTTATCTGTTTCTGTCGCTGTTTGACTGACTATAGGTCTGTCTGCTTATCTGTTTCTGTCACTCTCTGATTCACTATAGGTCTGTCTTCTTATCTGTTTCTGTCGCTGTTTGACTGACTATCGGTCTGTCTGCTTATCTGTTTCTGTCACTCTCTGATTCACTATAGGTCTGTCTTCTTATCTGTTTCTGTCGCTGTTTGACTGACTATCGGTCTGTCTGCTTATCTGTTTCTGTCACTCTCTGATTCACTATAGGTCTGTCTTCTTATCTGTTTCTGTCGCTGTTTGACTGATTATAGGTCTGTCTGCTTTTCTGTTTCTGTCGCTCTCTGAGTGACTATAGTTCTGTGTGCTTATCTGTTTCTGTCGCTGTTTGACTGACTATAGGTCTGTCTGATTATCTGTTTTTGTCGCTGTCTCTGTCTGACTATAGGTCTTTCTGCTTATCTGTTTCTGTCGCTCTCTGACTATACTAAAGGTCTGTTTGTCTGTTTTTCTGACTATCTCTGTTTTTCTTAATATCTTTTTCTGTCTGTGCTGGACTTTCCTGTTTTTTTATTCTTGTTTCTGTTAATTGATTCAAGGTGTCAACGATTTTAAAGACGAATTGTTAACATTTGAGTGTAGCCTAGAAGTGATTGGCCAACGGTACTAAATTTTTCTACAATGTGTAGAAGTACAAGTGCTGTCTCCTTTCCATTTTCCATGAAGCTCGTGATTTCAATATGAACTGCAAACACTGCAGGTTCTGTTGAATGAATCTGTTGTATTCTCATTGAAATAGGGAGACTAGTTAGTTGGAAGATAAGTTCGTTTGAACCCAGGGAAGCAGTTATTAAGTTACACGCAGTAATTACTTGCAAGTAATGAATCCTAATCTTAACTTTATTCGTATTCTTGAATTAAGCACTGAATGTTATCGAGGTGATAACTGTTGATCAGTGATATCCTGGGTGAGAAATGTGATGGGCCAAATGCGTCACATTTCTCTGTAGGGCCTTGGCACTCCAAGAAATGTATTGTAGATAGACCAGTAAGTTCAATTGGCAAGGAATTCCAAAGTGGCATTTGGGTAGTCCATTCACGGCAAGTGTCTCAGGCAGTTTTACTTTCCATTTTGACATAGTTTTCTTTAAACTGGCCTAGTCGTCTTTGCTTAAATGTTATTATGGGAATAGGCAGACTCTAAACCTCTGCTTCATATACTCACAGTCTCTATCTCATTCTATCCGTATCTCAGACCCTCAGATGCTCTCTTTGTTTCTCCCATATTCTTGCGTTTTCAGGTGCTCTTACTTTCAGTCTTGTGCTGATTTAACACTTTAACGATGATCTGCATTGGTTTCCCAGTTGCTTTTAGAACACTCTCGTCGTTAAAGTGTAAACTTTTTCTCAACTTAACTGCGCTTTCCTTCATTTTCGCACTGTTAGATAATCTTTTATATCTCTGTCTTTCTGTCCTGTCATCTAACTGCCTGTCTGTGTATCTGACTTCTGTCTGCATGTCTGTCTGTATGGTTGGCTGTCCGTCTAACTGTCTGTCTTTCTACATGTCCGTCTATATTTTTTTAATTATCGATCTATCTATGTCTATATCTCTCTCTGCATCTTTCTTACTCTGCCTTTTTCCTTATCTCTGTGTGTCTCTGTCTTTCTTTGTCTCTGTCTCTGTCTTGCGCTTACTCTATTACTAAGTCCCTGTCTTTCGATCTCAATCTTCAAATTATCTGCCACTGTCTCACTCGTTTTCGCTCTCTCGTATTTTATTTACTCATTCCATTTACTCTAACACTTATGCCTAGTCTTTTTTCATTCACTTTTTCGCCCAGTCTTTGATTTAAATGCTTTTGCATTATGACACATCCAAGCTTTCTACCGCTCTTTCTGAGTATTCTAATGTCTAGTAATTGTGTCTCTTCACATTTGCATCAGCGCGAATGTTTGTCCGGCCTTTCCATCCAAGTAAAAGCAAATTACTCAAATTAAGAATATTTCTAAAATTGGACTTTCTGTGGGTAGTACCAAATTGGGGATGAAATTTGACTGCCTGAGCACTGAAGTGAATGGACTACGGAGACCTTTGCCAACACCTCCTCGTGGTGGTCTCTGGGCATGCAGTTTACCGGCTGGTTGACTGCATGGCAAAGATTGGCAGCCAGCTCAGTAATAATGACGTACAGCTAGCCTAGCTGTACGTCATTATTCCTTTTCTACCTTCAGTAAGTCTTATAATATACTTTACTACCTCATTAAAGAACTGAGCTGGTTCTTATTCCACTTTGTTGTGGGCCAGGCTAGCGTAAGTTGGCTTTATGATGAATATTGTGTGTAGTATCAAATGGGCCTGAGTGGAAGACCTTCCTCAGCGCAGAACATAGTCAGCACTAGGCCTAGGCCCTATAGCCTACAGAGAGACTTATAACTTATTCGCTGGTCCTTATTTAAATCAAGACTGGTTTAGTTTCTAACTAAGTAGAATTAGCATTAGTTCAAATTTCATACTTAGAATTAGAATTAGCATTTCTAGAAGAACCATTTAATTAGAATTAGAACTCGACTAATTAATTAGAATCAGTGATGGGCAATAGTTAACTAAAAAGTTGCTAACTTTTAGTTTAACTAAAAAAATTTAGTTAAGGATGAAGTTCAACTAAAAAAAATTAGTTTAGTTAAAACCATAGTTTGACTAAATTTTTGTTAGTTGCTAACTAAAAAGTTTAACTAAAAAAATCAGTAAATATGCAACTATTTCTCCCACAATGAACATTGAACACGGTCAACAAAAAACATTTTAACACTGCAAGGTTTTAGCATTAACAGCCTGTGTTTTCAAATTCATACACTATACTTACAGTACGCTTGTAACTGTATGCCAGAACAGTACACATTGCATAGTTTGAAGGTGAAATTTTCATTGATGCTCTGCATTATTGCAGTTCACTTAACCTCTGTTATTGTAAAAATGTTTGTCTAAAAAAAGTTGGAAAAAAGTTGGAAAAAGTTTAACTACTTTTTTTAGTTTAGTTAACTAATTTTCAAAATCAGTTGCCAACTTTAGTTAAACTACTTTTTTTAGTTGGAAAATAGTTTTAGTTTAACTAAAAATAAATAGTTTAGTGCCCATCACTGATTAGAATTAGGTGTAGACATCAGAATAAAAGCGACACAAAAATGTTTGTGTAGCCTATTAGTTTGGCATGCAATCTATCAGACATTAATTTCAAGTAATGACAGTAACTTAAATTTCAAGCTGTTTATCCAATTTCTGTTTATTACTGTGGAAAATGCTTTTATTTATTAGAAATTGGAGTTGCACTTTAGAATTATCAAATCATATCCCAAACGTCAATGCCATAATTATATATAGAGCATGACACTACCATGTGAAGGAAGAGTACTGACTTCTAACCTGATGAAATCGAATCAGTGGGAATTGACTCTGATAATTATTCGCCTTTGGGTAATTCACTTAAGCAGTGGCGGCGATCTTGTTTGACAGGTGGAGCCTCAGGAGGAGACACTTTTGAAATGATCTGGTCAAAAAGAGTTTTGAACTGATCTGGTCAAAAAAGAGGTAAATACATTTTTTCGCGCTCATGCGCGATGAAATTTGTTGACCTTTTTTTGGTGGTTCTTCAAAATTTGGGGGGGAGACAAATGTATGTTGTGTGTCCCCCACTGTTAGTGGTGGGGTCTTGTCCCCTCGAACCCCCCCCCCGAGATCGCTGCCCATGACCAAATCCTTTTTGATGGCAGAAAACACTTTGCTTTTAAATTAATCAAAAACTGAGTTTTTTTCGATTTGAAACTCCACAACAACTGAATAGATTTAATTCTATTCGCCTTCAAGGCTCTTCTGTCACATGACGCACAGCTGATCAGCCCGCAATTTGGGTGTTCTGCTTGACTCTGACCTGTCTTTTAATGAACACATTAATTCTATATGCAGGTCTAACCAATATACCACATCCGTCGTATACAGTAGGCTATAGATACCCGCAAGATTAGACGCCACGTTCCCTTTCCCTCCCATGATTTGTTTGGCTAACGTCGTGGTCTCTAATCCCTATTGCCATCTCGACTATTGAAACTCGCTTCTTACTTTTCTAAAGCTAGTTTCATGAACCTTCAGAGTCCAAAACACGGGACTGAGTAACCACTAAAACTCTAAAATACGAGCACATAGGCCCTATTATCGATACCTAAATCACTACATTGGGAATAAAACTGGACTTTATGATCATTGATCACATGCATGTTATGATCACATGCATGTTAACGTAAATTGTGTGAATATTTAATAATCTAAACAGCACATACTTTAATCTATCTATAAGCGCGTAAGTGCATGGAAAAGCGTTGGCGTCTGAAGCATCGCGCCAAACTCCGACTGGAGGCTCAAGATGCCCAGACTCTCTTCTCGGAGGTGACTCTCCCGAAAAGCCCTTCTCCTTTGAGGAGCCGCTTCGCGGTCTCGCTGAGTAAAGGATTCGGAGACGTATACGGGCCCGAGAGTGTTTGGGGAACTTTTGCGGTGGGGTTCGAAGAGGTTCTTAAAGGGGATAGAACTTGGGGAGAGAAGGGAGGGAAGACTCAACATTACTAAGGGCCCCAGTAGCTCTGAATTAGTCTGTTACAAATCTGGGAAACTCAGTTCATCTGACTTGTTACTCGTGAGCAACTTTGCAAAAATAATTTGTCCCTCTGCAGCACTGCCTCCCTGAATTCTGTTTCTCCACGTATACATGCGTGATCTGGATATTCTGTATTATTATTGATTTAAATGTGTCACAAAGATAACCCTAGTTTGTAGGTTTCTCGGCCTTTCTGGGCTCTCCATTTGTTACAAAATGATAATTACTATAATAGGCCTAACTGTACAGTGCTTGATTTAATTTGGAAACAATAACAACTGTTGAATTGAATTGACAAATTGAATTGAATTGTAAAATTGAATTGCATGTAGACCCTTATGTATGTATGCATGCATGTATGTATGCATGCAGTGTGTAATCTAGACGTCTTTGGGGGGGGGGTAAATTTCCCCCCCCGGGATTGATGTTTCCCCCCCAGAGGCCAGCAATATTGTAATGTAGACACGTGTTGGGGTGGAAAATCCCCCCAGGAAACTTGTTTCCCCCCCCCCACAAGAGGGGGACTAGATTACAGCCTGGTATGTATGTACATATGTATGTATTTATGTATGTAGGCCTATGTATGTACATATGTATGTATGTATGCATGTGTGTATGTATGTAGGCTTGTATGTATGTAGGCTTGTATGCAGTGCATATTTTAAGGAATTTTGACTACTGGGACAAAATTTTTGAACTCGTCTCTGAAAAACTTTCATGACCTTTTTTCTGGGAATTCATCTCCCCGAAAAAGTTGATGACCTTTTTTTTTAGGAAGTCATCACCAAAAAAGTCACCTCCCGAAAACAATTGATGACCTTTTCTTGAGAATTCTTCTCCCAAAAAAGTTGATGACCTTTTTTTAGGAAACCATCTCCCGAAAACAGTTCATGACCTTTTCTTAGCAATTCATCTCCCGAAAAAGTTCAGGACCTTTTTGGGAATTTACTACTGGGGCAAATCTTAAAACTCTTCTAACATTTTGTCCCACTACTTATACTTTAACCATACATTGCCTGGGACAAATCAGCCTAACTACTGGGACAAATCCTAAGACTACTGGGACATTTGTCCCACTAGTTATACAGATAAAATATGCCCTGCTTGTATGTATGTAGGCCCTTATGTATGTATGCGTGTGTGTATGTACGTATGTATGTACGTATACGTATGTATGTGTGTAGGCTCATATGTGATGATATTCGTTTATTCGTTTATTGTTTATAAAGCAAACACATGCTGACGAACTGCAGCATGGAACAAAGTTAGACAAAGTTTTGAGAAGTAGATAATGTTGAGTATAGTGTTCGGGAAATGAGATCTAATTTGCCGGACATAAAGCGTAGTCCCTAGTGAAAACATTTTCGGTAAATAGCAGTGTAAGAGATATAGGAGGATAAGCATTAAAGAAATGATGTAAGTTATAGGATGGTGATCATTCGCTTTGATTTTCTAGTAGAGCAACTGTACTTACTGTAGATAACGGCGCTACAGAAATCATTAGATCAGATTAGCAAGTGCTAATAGGCCTATAAGAACTGTTAGAAGATCTCTACAGCAAGTCGGTCAGCGCGGTAAGAGTGGATGGAGAATTAACAGAGTGGTTCAGGGTCGCTGTGGGGGTAAGACAAGGATGTGGACTATCACCGGACCTGTTCAACCTGCTCCTGGAGGCAGTCATGAGCCTAGCAATGAGATCAGTAGAGGCAGGAGTCACAATCAACGGACGATTGCTCAATAATCTGCGTTTTGCGGACGATATTGATCTGGTGGCGGAGTCACCACAACAGCTACAGGAGCTGACAAACAGGGTCGATGATAGTAGCAGAAGATTGGGCCTTAAGTTAAAATCAATGTACAAAAAACCAAAACAATGACTATTGGGAAGCAGCATGAGGGAATACAGATCAGACTGGAGGATAAGACACTCGAGCAGGTGACAGATTTTGTGTACTTGGGAGGATTGATAACAGAAGATGGTCGGTGCACAAAAGATATCAAGCGTAGAATCGGTCTAGCATGTGCGATGTTCGGCAGGCTGAACAAGATATGGAAAGCAAACAACATAGCCATAAGAACCAAGATGAAGCTATATGGAACTTTTGTCATCCCGGTGCTGCTGTACGGTTCGGAATGCTGGTGCCTGCACAGGGAAGATGAGAATTTAAGAGACTGCTGGTGGCGGAAATGAGCTGGCTGCGAAGAATAATTGGCAGAAGCAGAAGAGACAAGATCCGAAACGAGGTGACCAGGGAGGAGCTGGGTCAGATGGAGACAGTGGTAGACAAGATCAGGAAAAGAAGGCTTACATGGTTCGGGCATGTGACACGAATGGACGACAGGAGGCTTCCGGCCGCAGCTATGTACGGTCATGTGGAGGGAAAGCGAAGCAGAGGGAGACAAGCAAAGACATGGATGGACAATATAAAAGAAGACCTGAAAGCACAGAACATGGAGATGAAGGATGCTGTTGAAAAAATCAGGGACAGAGCTGTTTGGAGACGTCACGTTGAGGCCTCATCGTCGGCGTACGCCTGACGGAAGAGAGAGAGAGAATAGGCCTATAAGATGCATAACTTAAAATTAGTGTTTAGCGCTTAAATCAAGATGGAAGTGATGATTAGCCAATCAACAGGCCTACAAATCGTTTCGGAATTCTGCTTTCTTAACGCGGTTTATAAGAAACCAAGAAGTAACTAAAATTATAGGCTAAATATTAGGCCTAAGGCAGGAAATCACTGTTCTTTAAGTAGGCCTGCCGCCTATGGCCTTTCTACAATCCCTCGTAAAGATCGTTTTCTGCAGACATAGATGAACATAGTAGGCCCTAATAATAGATGTCACGTCGAAGGTTATTGCCTATCACCAATAGAGTGGATTAGTGGAAGCTTACGAATGGAATGATCTTCGGTTTCGTTCGGTCGTTTCGACGGAGCCTAGGATTGAGTGCATGAAGTAGGAAACAGCCGTCCTCGTTTATTACCCGCGTAGACACCATTAGTCAAAGTCATCCTGGGCCCGTCATTCAAGGCTCTCCACCGCTTGTCTAATTATAGTGGCAGAGGCGCAAACTTCATAACCGTCGGCATCCTCAAAGAAGCGTTCGAGCCAGTATACTTTCTCTCGTCTGTCGAAGCTGGGCCTTGTGTATTGTATGTGTAGGTTGTACATCGAGCAGACGAGATCTTCTGCCGCGGTTCTCTTATTGTTTGGATTGCCCGGTTCGCTGGAAGTAGATCTATCTTGCTATCGGTCGATTAATTCAAGGACGTTTTGTGCGGCTTTGAAGCGATCGGAGTTCAGCATCTGAAAATGTTGGTTTCAGCGAATTGACGACGAAATCCAGTAAGATTGGATACCAGAACATGGAAAAGACGTAAGTAGGCCCTATCGTCTGCTAATCCGAACGTCTGTCCTTGTAGAAATGTACGGTTTTCCGATCAGACGTCAGTTGAAAAGCATTTCGTTTTATTATCAAACGATGTTTGAGACGACATTCCGGAGTAGGCACTCCGGAATGTCGGAATGTCAGGCCTACGTAGGGATGGTCGTGTTGGGCATGCGATGACTTTGCTTTTATTTTGATGCATATAAGAAAGTTAATCAGGATATGAATACAACCTATATACAAGTGTCCGTCATACTGAAAGTCAGTCAATCAATCAATCAGTTTCGTTTATTCCCAAAAGCAAGCTGACAAAATCGCAACATGTAACATAGCACAACTAATCATATAGGCCTAAATAACAGTGGCGTCACTAGGGTTTTTGTCACCCAGTGCGGTAAGTCATGATGTCGCCCCATTTATATAGAGGATTCAAAAAAGAAATTGGAATAGAGTTTCAAGTCTAGGTAAATTGATACTGATACAGTACATGTGAACTGGGCTTACAGAATGTGTTTTTGTTGTTATCTCTTACTGTTAATTTTAAAATAATACATTTCTGCTGAAACTCTGCCCAAATTTTTTTTAGACAGTCATTCTGTCATTTTGGTGTCGCCTCCTCTGAAGGTGTCACTCGGTGCGATCAGCAACCCCTGCACTCCCTCGTGACGCCACTGATAAATAATAGTTAGGAAATTATGGCTGTAGGCATCATAATATAATTTGAGGTAAATCTAGAATAGGAATTATAGGTTCATTTTTCAGTACATGTTTTTAAATAATACTCGAGTTATGAAATTTCTATCATCTTTAACGGGGAGGAGGAAACCATAAGCCCCTTTTGGGGTAATTAGGACAGCTCTTGTAACAGTGGTCGATCGAGTGTATTGAGTGATGTTATATAACCGGTAGTGTTTTTGTTGTTGCGGATTGTGGTGTGGTTCAACCTACCCCTAACTCTTCTTATAACCACCTCGGCTAAGTAACTGAAAAGATGTGGGTGGGGGTTGTTAGGAAACCAGAAGATCTCATTAGTCCTCAGTTGTTTCGTGTGGCACATATTAACAACATTAAATTTTGTCCTGCATTCATGTACTTTGGTAATCTGCAAAGTTTTCGACCTTAGCTCTTTTTTGACAACTAAAACACTGATGCCATAGAAGTTGTTTCAGTAGATATAAGGAGATTACTTGGGATGGCCAGCAATTAAGGCCTGAATCTAAACCATACATACAGATGTTATATATATATATAAAATATATAGTTTTATACATATGTAATATGATCTATATATCATGTTGGAACAATGATTAAGATTACAGAGAATGACATGTTTCTGCTTTTCCTTTTGAGTGTTTGAAATAACACTGCTATCAGTAGCCTAAGTATGGACCTGAGGGACATGCAACTGCTTTGGGCCTGGACCCCAGTCTTAAAAGGAGGTGGCCCTCTTGGACTCCGAGCCTGCAGATAAAATTATGAACAACATTTACCATCTGAGTTATATGGGGAGGGGTCGAAATTTGGGTACACGTGTAGTTTAGCATCTTAAATTCAACCTCCAGAGACAATAAATAATAAATAATACAATCATCATTCATCCAACTTTTAGTGTCAGTTATATGTTCATCGATCATCCAGCTTTTAGTCTGAGCTATATTTTCTTTGACCATCCAACTTCTAGTTCAAGTTTTACTATGAAATTTTTCAATGCTCTTCCACGGCAGTAATATCGGCATTAAAACAATATATTTTCATCGCTCATCCAACTTCTAGTTTCAGTTTTATTATGTAGGCCTAATATTTGCATCAATCATCCAACTTGTAGTTTGTTTTCAGTGTGAATATCCGGGTTATCACGTTGAATTTACGATGCTAAACTACAGGTTTACCGAAATTTGAAGTTACTAGCTATTACCAGGGCCTACTATCCCCCCTTTAAGCTGGAAGCAATCCCCCTTACTGTAAACCCTCCTCCTATCTCCCCTTCCTGCACTACACTTCCCCACTCCCTCCCCCTCCCATTCCCCACCCAATCCACTCCCCTCTCCCATTACCCCCTCCTGTACATTCCCCTCCCCTCCCCTTGAAGTGGGGGTCCGGTGGTCCTCCCCCCAAAAAATGTTGGATTTCTACATCGCCGTAGGTGAGTTTTAGTGCATTTTATGGAGCAAGAAAACTGGCTTTGGAAGACTACATTTTAGTTCAACTGAACTGTTGAATTAATTTCTGCAGGGCTCCCAGTGCACTGTAAAAATTTTATGGGACAAGCTGTAATAAATATTGCACTAAATTTCAGTGCTACAATCATTGTTGTGTAGTGCAGTGAAAATGGGATTATCGGGTCTTGAAATATTCCTGCAAAATAATTGTCGGCTGGATAACACTGTAGTAGGCAGGGATGGAGCCTTTCACCGCTGCATTACACCAGAAATGTGCATTCATAATGCAATCTTTAAAATCCCATATATTTGCTGAACAGTGTCCTATATTGCCCAATATTTTAGCATTTGTCCCATATTTTGGAAATTCTAAATCAACAGGATTGTGAATGCTTTTCTTCAATTTTTTAAATACTTTTGCATCTTTCATCAACAAAAAAATAGCAGAACATAATGGCCAATAGCTAAAGAAAAACAAGTAATAATTATTCACTATAACACTGCTTAGACACTGTACGGTAACCTCAGCAAATATTGCATGGTCCATAATACTGATACATCACAATACAATACTTTAAGAATCATTAGTTATTAGTCACTTTATTAGTCACTAATTATTAGAAATTAGTGACTGTGCCAGGGGAGAGAAACTTTTCCGTGCCAGGGGGGAAACTTTTCCCTCTGGCACAAATTGGAAGCAGTCTGCTTCCTTCCCCCCCCCCCCTACGTAGTAGGCCCTGGCTATTACAGTAACTTGAGAAAAATAAGGGATAAATAAAGAGAACTAACCTTATACATGTATGCTGATGATGCCTCTAACTTTGAATTTTAAAACGAAATTCTTGTCATTTCTGCTCAAATAAATATTGAAATGGGGTTTCAAGGGTTGCCTTTTAAGAAATGGGAAGTTTCAAGTATGAGTTTGTGTAACAGTTATTTAGGTGGCATTTTGGGGGAGTCTTGTGGGTGGTGTGTATGGTATGTGAAGCGTTTTGATATTCAGAATGAGTATGTTATTTGTGTTCTTTCAACGCCTGTATTTCACAAGCAGTTGAAGACCATTCTATTCGAGCGTGGTCTTGTATAATCAGGTTGAGAACACCTCTGATGAAATACCTTGAAGAGGTGCTATATAAATGAGCAATTACAATTATGGTTATTGTAATTGCAAATATGATTATTTATATAGCACCCTCTCTAACAAGCTACTTCTAGGATGCTTTACACTGTAAACTGTCAGCGCAAATGGTAAGAGCTATATACTAAGTATGTTTCTAACTGTTTTTTTAAACATGAAGGCTTTTAAATCGCCTCCTGCAGGAAGAATGTTCCGTGAACGAGGGCCAGCAATCCAATTTTAGCTTTAGTTGCTGGCACAAATACATCAGTGGATTTTGCCGCCTGATGCTATCTCTAAGGTAACATATGCACACAGTTGTTCAGACATTTATACACAAGAAGGCAAAGTTTGAACTTTGCGCTTGCCTCTCATGAGCCACTAAAGCTGATTTTGCATCACTGTTGTGCTGTGATTGAACTATATAGGTAGTGAAGGAACAGTCTTCCTGCACCTATTCATGAATTCGAATTATGCTTGTGCTTTTTCAAAATTCATATTATTAGGTGTTTGCAGCAGAGAAGTGAGTTTGTGCAATATTATTGTTAAGTGTTTTGCAGTTTTCGTAGTCGTGGGTTAGGTGTATGGTCTATGAAGTGCTTTGGTTCCTGTGGGAGGGAAGAATATATTACTTGATCTTCAGTAATTATCATTATTTTTGTCATTAAGTTCAGTGCATTAAGAGTTGCCATGTAAGTTCTGGTGACTGTTGACTGGTGGGTGCTTTGAATTGACTTATGGGTTAAGTTTAAGTTGTGTTAAGTGCTGGCTTGGTCTTAGGGATGAATATGTGATTAGCACTAACATGTCAGTAACAAATGGTGTTTGATGAAGATCTGACCAGCTGCAAATCTGTAAATATTTCTTTTCTCGTATGACTTCTAACTTTATCGACATGGGATGCTGTGATTAGTGACTATTAAAGAGTAAGCAAAGACTACAAAAGTCACAATTTTCCAGCAATTTTGATGATACAGAAAGCACTGTGTAAATATCCAGAAATGCTTACATACATGCATACATGTAAGCATATACATACGTGAAACATTTTATATTCTTTTTCTGCCCTTCACAAACCATCTTTTGTACACCAGATGACTGCTATGCAGTGGCGGCGATCTTGTTTCACAGGTGGGGGGGGCACAAGTACTGGGACAAAGTCGACCATGACCTGCTTCATGACCTTTTTTGGGAATTCTTTTTGGAAATTCACGCCATAAAAATTTTGATGACCTTTTAAAAAATCTGATGACCTTTTTTCTCTTTTTTTAGGCATTCATCTCCCAATCACCATTTTTAGGAATTTCTTTTTGCTTTCTGGCAATTTTGGGGGACACTTATGCTAAAAAAAGACTTTTCACCTCATCTGGTCAAAAAGACAGTGAAAACCCTAACGCGCAATTACATTTCTTGTCCTTTTTACGTCTGTCTTCAAATTTGGGGGGGATAAATGTATGGCGTGTTCCCCCCACTCTTAGAGGTGGGGGGGTCATGTCCCCCTTGACCCCCCCTGTGATCGCCGCCCATGCTGCTATGTAGTGCAGAATAGATGACAATAAAATCATCTCCCTGTGAGTTTCCCTGTCATAGGTCAACTGTCCTCAAGTGTTGCTAGATTACAAGACTTGCTTGTAATAACAAATCCTAACTTAATTACTATTTTCTCTTTTGACCTCTGCCGACCTCAGGAACTTTGACCAAGGATACAGACTTCCAAAAATACACAATTCAAGTTATCAGCCTGCTTTGCTAACAAGCAATTCTGATGTCTTCTTACAAACACATACCATGATAATAATTTTGTTATAATAGAATTTTTTGTTCTTTGAGTTTGGAATACTAATAAATGTAAGCCTATAAAATCTAGTTTTAAAACAGAGTTAAAGCAGCAATCATTGCATTTGGGGCAGGGTAAGTTACATGAATAAACCGAGTAAAACTGCATCATCCGTACTTCAACTGAAATTGATCTCTTTGGCAAACCTAACTTGAAGTCCTTCTGAGTTAAAATGGATCAAAGATTTAAAGACTCAAGCAAGGCCTCGTTTTAATGATGAAACTAACCTTGCTGTTATATTAAACATTACTTCCTAAATGTGCAGTGGACACAAAAAGGCCTTTAGCTCATCTACTGAGATTAAAGTTGGTTTTTTGGCAGTTAAGGTGAAAGGACAAAGTAATTGTGAAACTATGTCTCATTATCCTGCCCTCATCGATCATCATTATACAACAAAACAATGCTTTGATAATTCATTCTATTATTGGTTGTCAAATTTTGTAAACTGTGAGAAGACATCCTAAGCTTTTGTTCTGTCTGGGACTAAAGTCCATCCTTTTGATGTTGTTTCACTTTGAGGTCAGGATTGCCATCATTTAGTTCTCTTCAATTGTCACTATTACAGTATATCACATTACATTACAAGTTACCTATTAACTAGTGTGAAAATAAGAACTTACTGGATTAATTAAATATCTTTTTGTTTTCCAGGAATCTTTTGCCCTGTAGGGCTGGGTCGTTTGGAATCTGTGTGTTTGTACTGATTTTAATTGTTCTGCCCTCACAATTATCTGCATTCGTAATTAAGATACCTGGATTGGAAGCCTCACTGGGTTCAACTGTTTTCAGCGTCCAGGCAAACAGTGATCACCAGTGGTCTTACCACATAGAAAAAGCCATGTCAGATGAATTCTTAACCAGAATTGTAAAATTGGACTTGCAGACTGGAAAGCTGGTGCTGTCAAAAGCTTTATCTTGCCACGAGATGTTGTTTTTCAATAAATCTGTTCCATTTCTTTGGATTGATATGATGTCACATGATGCTTCATCTGGTCAGCTGTTCCCCATCAGAATCAATATTCCGATTGCTATTTCCAGTGCTGGAAGCCAGTGCCTTCATGAAGATGCTGATCAGTTGCTCACTGATGCACAGCTGAATAATCACCTCATTTTAACACAAGCAACTAAGGCTCAGCATGTGACTATGAATGTTCTTTCAAAGCTCCTGTGCATTCCTGGAAATACCCACCTGTTGTCAGTGTACAGTCTGTTGCCTTTGGATGTCACTGTCAAGTGTCAGGCGATGCTTTGTCAGAAAAAGGCTGATTCGGATGTCTTCGTTGATGCCAAGACTGGTTATATGTGGCTAAAACATGAAATCTGTCTAAGTCATGCATACATTGTGTCTTTGGAAATTCACCTGAAGTGCACCAATTCTACAAATTTGGTTTCGGGGAGTTATCCTTTGCACGTTGTTATAGAAGCTGAAAACCACGAAATCGATGAAAGCACGAAGGAACCAGGTGCTGGTTCACTCTTATCTAGGCAGAAACGCTCAAAGAAAATGAACACGCCGCCATCTTTTCCACAGACCAAGTATTTGGCAGCCGTTCTTGAAGAGCAGCGAGCAGGTTTGATTGTGGACACCATAACTGCAAATGACCCTGACTCGGGTGATGCAGGAGTGCTGACTTACTCTTTGCTAGCGATGAAAGATGGCCGAAGCCAGATGATGTTCAGCATGGATTCAACTTCCGGTCATATCGTGACTGTTCAGCCGCTGGATAGAGAAAGCATCCCAGTCCACTATTTCCAGGTGATCGCCAGAGACAGAGGACGTCCGGTGCAGAGTGCGATGGCAATGCTGACAATCTTAGTGACTGACATCAACGACCATTCGCCTAAATTTGAGAAGTCATTTTACAGCACTCTTGTTTCCGAAAGTATTGGCATTGGAATGACGATTCTTACAGTACGAGCAAGTGATGAAGATGCTGAGAATAATGCAGAGATTGAGTACAGCATCAGCAACCCTTCAGAAGATAACAGTGTCTTTCGAATTGATCCAGCGCTGGGCAGCATTACTACAACTAAGCTTCTTGATCGTGAAACTAAAGGAAGTTATCTCTTGGAAGTCGTGGCAACTGATCGAGCGATTGCAACTGAACGACAGAGTTCTTCTGCAAAAGTGGAAATAATTCTGCTAGATGAGAATGATAACAAACCTGTATTTGAAAGCACCGTGTATACTGTGGAAATCCCCGAGGACATTGATTACACAACTTCACCAATTATAGCAGAAATTATGGCTTCGGATAAAGATTCTGATGCTAATGGCATCATTCGATATAGCATCATTGGCGGCAATACCAAAAACACATTCGTAATTGATGCCATATCAGGGCATTTGTCACTGACACAACCACTAGACTTTGAAATAAATCCTGAATATCATTTAAATATCCGGGCACAAGATGGTGGTGCACCTCCAAAAAGCAACAGCGTCACTGCTATCATTCGAGTTATTGATGTGAATGATAACAGTCCGAAGTTCTACACAGCAGCATATCAGGAAACAGTAGTGGAGAGTGTTGCTGTGGGCCAAACAATCCTCAAGGTTCAGGCGTACGATAGTGACTCTGGACAGAATGGAGCAATTACTTATGAAATACACGATGCTCCAGCTGACATGCCAATTGTTGTTGATGCAAGTTCTGGAGTGATTTCGACGACTGGAGAGCTTGATCGGGAAAAGGAAGCAAGGTATAGTTTTAAAGTAGAAGCACGTGATCATGGATCGCCATCTCGAACAGCCACTGCTTCGGTTGACATCATCGTGCGGGATGTAAACGACAATGCTCCGATCTTCAACCCAAAAATCTACCAGGAACTTCTGTCAGAGGAATCTCTGCCAGGGTCACCAGTGGTCACGGTGTCGGCACAGGATGCTGATGAAGATGAAAATGGACGTATCGTCTATGCGATTGAATCCGGAAACATTCGTGGAACTTTCAGCATCATCAGTCAGATGGGACATGGCTTGATTCTACTGACACGAGCGCTGAACTTTAAGGAGCAGAATCGTTTCGTTCTGACCGTCACAGCCTCCGATTCTGTGCATCAAGACTCGGCAACTGTTTACGTTAATGTAACAGATGCAAACCTGCATCGACCGGTGTTCCAGGGTTCACCATATGTGACTAGAATTGATGAGGACACTCCGGTTGGTTCGGGAATCTTCAAGGTCACTGCTGTTGATTACGATTCTGGGGAAAATGCTCGGCTGACTTACACAATAGAAGACAATGATGCCTTTCAGATTGTTAGTCGAACTGGTGATATTGTGCTGAAGATGCCGTTAGACAGAGAAAAAATTCCTGGTTACACACTAACTGTTACAGTCTCTGACAATGGCCGTCCATCAAAATCAGACACCACTGACATTGAGGTAATTGTGGTCGACGTTAACGATAATGCTCCTGTTTTCTTAAAGCCGTCTTATTCTGGAAAAGTCTCGGAAGATTCTTTTGTTGGAACCAGTGTCCTTTCCGTCTCCGCCTCAGATGAGGATATAGGACTGAATGGAAGAATCAGGTATAGTTTTGAAGGTGGAAACAGTGGAAATGGAGACTTTGCCATTGACCCGACACTTGGAATTATCCGGACTTTCAAAGAATTGGATCGTGAGCGTGTGTCCCTATATTCTTTGATTGCTTATGCCATTGACCGTGGCATGCCAGAAAAGTCTACATCTGTGAACATTTCTGTAGAAATCGAGGACATCAATGATAACAGTCCCCAGTTTGAAACATCAAACATCATCCTTTACATTATGGAAAACAGTCCTGTTGGGTCAGTAGTTGGAGAAATTCATGCAGTTGATGTTGATGAAGAAGGTGGCAATTCTGCTGTGGAGTATAGTATAGTTGGTGGTACGGATGCAGAGTCTTTCTCATTAGTCACTCAGCATCAAGAATCTGCAGTGATAACTACACTTATCGAGGTGGATTATGAAACCGATAAAAAAACATACAGTGTAATTGTTCGGGCACGTTCTTTTCACCTATTTTCAGATGCCAATGTAAAGATTGTTGTTGTGGACATCAATGATAACATGCCGTACATGAAGGATTTCACCGTATTGTTTAATAACTACAAAAACAGCTTTCCAACTGAAAGCATTGGTACATTGCCAGCATTTGACCCAGATGTCAGCGATAAACTGAAGTTTGTGTTTATTTCTGGTAATGAGGCCAAACTGCTACACCTTGATGAGAACACGGGTGATGTTCGGTTAGATGCCAGACTGAATTCTGATGTCTCCACAAATGCAACATTTCTAGTCAGCGTTACAGGTTAGCAATCTTGTTCTCTGATTTTCTTGCATTGCTGTAAATGTGAGTGACAAAAGTATATGTTATTACATTTCGAAAGCATGTTCATTATAATTTGGACTTCTTTGTATTTTTATTGTTATGAACCAAAGTATTTATTCAAAATTTTGATAGTCAGTACATTTAGTCCTGAAAATTTCTAAAGAAAGTTCATAAGGAGTTGACCTTTAGGTCACTAAGCAGTTCTTAATCAGTTTCACTCTCTCTCATGGGGCTGTCCACCTCCTCACCAATTCAGGTGAATGCCTGACGGCTGTACACCTGTTCTGGACGTGTATCGAGCTTACTGGACAGTTATGAGTAGCAGTTGGCTGATATACTGCATTTTTTGTACTATACTGCCAGTGTAGTTGTATCGAAATAATCTCTGTCGTGTGTGAATGTTACAACCAAGAACATGCTGTTGTTAAGTTGGACAGCAGGTCAGTTGGCCCATATCATACTGACTCCTGATACCAGATGTTGTAGTTTGGACAAAATATAAACTGATTGTTAATGGGTGATCAACAAAATCAATTAATTTGCACCTCCAGCAAGAACTGGTAATTGTTGGTCTCTTGTCCAGGACCTTGTGATTCATCTACTGCCATCTGAAGGGCTGAAGTGCAGTATGTGCCTCTTCTGGGTTCCATTGGAGACATGGAGGCTTTACTTTACTCGTTAATCTATTGTGCATTTGGATACTACAACATGTATTGAGTGATTATGATAAACTAAACATACCATAGTTCAAACTTTTGTTCTTGGTTACAGAATAACCAATTGAACATTAGTTTTTTACTTTTTCCAAAGATTATTGTGGTAATTAATCAGTGGTAATTACTGGTCAGTATATTGGGACAATATTAGATTATATTAGATAGCGAAAGCCCTTGAGGATTAAATGGTGATTTTGGAATGTGTTTCTGGTGAGTTAGAACTGCTTCTTGAGATAATGATTGTGCAGGCATGCAGGACAACAGGACTCATTTAATCCCAACTGACCTGCTGAGCCTCAGGCTATGACCAGTAGGGCTGTGAAGTTCAGGCTGTAAAGTTAACTTGCTGTGAAGTCCAGCAGACTGCCATTAATTGCTGTACAGGGTCTCCAGTATTTATGGTGGTTGTGTTGGCCAGTCTTTTATGTTAAATGTTGTGGGAATTGAAGTCAGTCTCTAATGGCTCAAGGAGTTCTGCCAGATTGATGGATAGAGTCTGAGGCAGAGGATTTTGAGAGAGGAGGGAGTAGGATAGTAGTTACTGGGCTGATGAAATAGTGCTTTTGGCCAGTATGCGACCTCCTACCTACATGAAGAGTATCAGGGCAACAGCTGTGAAAGTATATCCCCGGCCATCTACAATACGGTGATGCTTTCATCTTGACCTGGGTATATCCTTCCACTGGAACCTGTCTCTGACCTGCCCGGCTATCTTGTTACGTGACCAGCTGAGACCTGATGAGGAGAGAGGGCCTGAGAAGGAGGGTAAGTGAAAAGGGTGAAGTCTTCCTTCCTGGACGTCATGCTTTAGTTACTGTCTGGCCAGGCGGGAGAGGGCGTCTGACTGGCAGTTATTCATTCCTTCATCAGCTGTTGTCTGTAACTGACAGCAACAGTTGTTCTGGAAATAGCTGTCTACTCTGCTCGAATTTCCAGGGCTTGATTTAGTCTCAGGAACAATGATTTGCTGCTATCAAAACCAAAACAAACTCCTCTTTCTGTTAAACTGATCCTCAGCATTTACAAATACAACTCTAAAACACAATGACCCCAACTCTTCCAGACAACCAATTAATTAGTTATCTTGCAACTATTCTCTTAATGCATCTCTATCAGAACTTTCTTGTGTTGCTAACTGTTGCCTCGCTAATAGATATTATATTATATAATGAATAATATATTCATCAAATTCAGTATTTATAGGCAAAAAAATCACTATTCCTTATCATGATTGTTTTTGTGTAGTGATTACCATGCTGAGAAGTCAGTGGAGAGGTCAGGGTTAAAATCCCCACCAAGGCAGAAATTTGGTTTGAGATTTGTACTCCGCATGCACCATAGCCAACTGAGCTATAATGAGTACCCTGTTGGTGGGAAGATGAGACGGCAAGGGAGAGGACTGGCTGAGGCTAAGAAAATGAAGTCGCTAACATTTCATGCCCATGACTGCCCCAAGGCTAGCTTAAGGGACTGCTCTTCTTCTGCATTCATTTTTACTTTTTTATTATCTAACTCAATTAATAAGTAACTTATCAGCAAATAATTTATGTACTATGTAGTTTGAAACATTATATCACATTACAAAACAAATCAGCTAATTAAATAATGTGAAAATCAGAGTTTACTTGACTAATTAAATAACCCTGTGTTTTGTAGGAATCTATTGCCATGTCGGGCTGGTTTTTTTAATTGCAACATTTGTTTAAATCGCATTAATTCTCAAGAATTAAAAAAGAAGGAATTCCTGTGTGTCATTTATTAATTACAGGAATGCTTTCACATTGTATTTTAAATAGGATTTAATAGACTCCATGCCTAACTTTAAACTAATACTTATAAAGTGCTTTCATTAGAGAGTCTGATGTATAATTGTTTAATTCTTTGTATTGTATAGAATTAAAACATACTAAATAAATTGTTGCATAATGCATATCTGTGGAGAGGGAGAGACAGAGACAGAGAGAAACACAGAGAGACAGAGACAGACAGAGAGAGAGAACTATTGCTGATTGAGACCTGTTGTAAATTAGTGAGATGCTAATGTTACTATTATGCGTTGGTTGCAGATGGCATAAATGAGGTAAGAGCGACTTGTCGTTTGTTTGTTCGCCTTGTCACCGAAGAGATGTTGAACAACAGCATAACTGTGAGAATTAACAACATGCATCGCGCTGCTTTCCTGTCCCCATTGTATGACTTGTTTGTCAGTGCTGTTGCAACTATCGTCCCAACCACAGAAGATAACATCTTCATCATAAACATCCAGGAAGACAATGAGGTTCAGGAGAAGATTCTGAATGTCAGTTTCTCTGTCAGGCAAAGAACTGAATACAGTCAAGATGTTTTCTACAAACCCCAGTTTCTGAAGGAGAGGTTTTACTTCCAAAGAATGCTGATGACCAAGCTTTCAACTTTAGAGGTAGACCTATTATTCAAAAGAATTTTGCTGATATCTACCTATGTTTTAACTTTTTATTCAAAATTAGGTGCTGTCGTATTTGTTATTCATCATCATCATGCTATCATGATAATTGTTATCATTATTATCATTGTTGTTATTGTTGTCATTTTAAACTCTTATATGTTAGTATTGAAGAATTCTTGTATATGCTTATTTTAACAAGTTAGAAACTGAAATCAACAGTGTGTTGAAGTATGCAGATGTTGTGTATATTATAGGACTGTTTTAACGATGGTAAAAGTGGTGAAGATGTCATAGATTAGATTAGAGTTGATTGCTGTACCCATTTCTGCCACTCTTCTAGGAGTCTTTAGCCTTCATGTCATAAAAGGCAAACTGATATCTTAAAGAGCATAGAGCTATAAACCAACCAACTGCTGTGTTGGTGCCCCTACTGGGGGAAAGCCTCTGAGAGGTAACCTGCTGAGCCAGCTGTAAGGATATTTGGGGAAAGTCATTAAGGTTTAAGTACCTGGATAGCAATCCTGTAGTTTTAATGTGAAGTGCTAACTTCCAGACTTGTTGTCCTCGAGACCAAGGTCGATCTTGGTCTCGAGTGCACTCGAGTTCGTTTTTAAAAGTCTTGGTCTTGGTCTTGACACCAAAGGTCTTGGTCTTGGTCTTCAGGTTCAAAGTCTTGGTCTTGGTCTTGGTCGGTTCAAAGTCTTGGTCTTGGTCTCTCAAGACCAAGACCAAGACCGGCTGTCAATATGAACAGTCATTTAACAAAACTCAAGAATTAAAAAATTTATGAAGCCTGTTTGTATCATAGCCTACAACAAATACCTACGGACGGATGCAAGTTTTGTTGGTCAGGAAAACCCATCGACAGCAGCAGCTAAGTTATGCCCTGCCGAGACTTTTTCTGAAGCCAGACGGTCTGATAAACCATGGGAGGATTTCAATAAGGCTCACAATTTGTACATTTACATCCATCCAGTGCTTGAAAAGCTACTGTGTGTGCCAGCGACTTCAGCACCTGTAGAACGTATCTTTTCACATGGCAGAATTTTTATGAGGCCCCACTGGTCACGTCTTGGTCAGAAAATTCTGAGTGAATTGATTTTTATAAATACAAAAGGCATTTGTAATAACATTTTGCATGAAGGACTTTTGTAAATATGAATTTGGAATTCTCTGCAGTCTGCATTTAGAGTTGTTTTGATTGAATAAAATAAAATACTCATGTTTTCATTAAAATAGCGAGTAGTCCGACTTGACAATTGTTTTAAGAAAAAGAAGTCTTGGGCTGAATGTGATTTTTGGGTCTTGGTCTTGGTCTCGGTCTTGGTCTTGAGGTTCAAGGTCTTGGTCTTGGTCTTGGTCTTGAGGTTCAAAGTCTTGGCCTTGGTCTTGGTCTCGAGGTTCAAAGTCTTGGTCTTGGTCTTGGTCTTGAGGTTTAAGGTCTTAACAACAAGACTGCTAACTTCGTTATACACATTAAAACTTGATAACAGCTTTTGTTTTTGATGTTTTTCTTCTGTGTGCTTTAAATATTTGAATATTTTATAATAATTATAAGAGTCTGAAAATGTAGTTATGAAAGGCTTTCTATCATTACTTGGTGTGTGGCTAGCAATTAAACAAAACATTAATGTTTTTAATCTTGATTTTATTTTATGTCTGTAAATTTTGTTGTAGTTTCTTAACATTAATTTGCTTTTAAATATCAGACTTTACAATTTATCTCATGTATTTGTTTACATTTGCCTTTTATGAATACTTTTGTTCCAATCCGTTATTTTATTTACAAGTATCTACCAGGATGATGTTGGTGCATATACAGAAACATTACTATTATTTCATATGAATTTGCCTATGCTTGCACCTGTGTTTGTAAATGTATTTCACACAGTTGTGCACATATTTATGGTTTTGTATTAGTTTCTGCACTGTTCAGTAAATTTCAGCACTTCTTGTAAATACATTTGTAGGCGTTTTCTATTCTTATTCACAGGTTCTGCCATTTGATGACAATCTGTGTTTAAGGGAACCTTGCTTAAACTTTGAAGAATGTGTTTCAACTCTTCGATTTGGAAATGCTTCATCCGTAATCTCTTCCGACACAATGCTATTCCGGCCATTGCAGCCACATAGTTCTTTTGAATGCAGGTGTCCTCTCGGTTTTACAGGTAATTATTCTATCAGTGTATGCCCAGAAACTGCATTGTAAGTTATCCCAGTTATCCATTTGTCTATATATCCTGCAGTTAATTGAATGGCTTAAGAACTTTTGGAAAGGATCTGTCAGAAAGTTCATTTGCATCTGGTCTTGCTGATTTTTGTGCTTTTTACATTTATTACATCAACTAAACCTTGTTAGTAGAAATTTTTTTATCTGTTTATATCTTATCCAATTTGTTAATTTTACACATCTGTTTCTATTTTATTGTTCAAAAAAGTTAAGTTTATGCTTTCATTACATTTATTGTAGGTAATTTTAGGTATTGTTTTAATGACTGTCAGCGTTTCAACTCTGCTCATGATTATTGTTATGAAGCATTCTTACAGTCACTAGCAAGTCATGAATGCAAATGGTTTGTTTTTTGTTTTATTTAGGAATGAATTCTGAATACTTGTGTGACACTGAAGTTAACCTATGCTACTCAAACCCCTGTGGACAAAATGGCAAATGCATTCAGTATGAAAGTGGATACACATGCTCTTGTACCGAAGGATTTACAGGTCAGGTTCTAGATTTAACTTACAGAAGTGACTGATCAGGGTAGCTTGAAGCACCATTAACATACCCTCAGGTGTCTGTCTAGGACATGAGCATATATCGTATCGTATCGTATCTAGTAATTTTTGAGGCACCTCTCGCAGTATAAACTATTCAGAGGCGCCCTCAGTGCATGAGCCCCATGGAAACAGAAACGTTTTGAGCAAGCGAGTTGATGCTGGGGAGATTCCAGAACATCATAAGTTTAGTTCGTAGTCGAGAGGGAAGACCATTCCAGGCAGAGGGACCTGTGACAGCAAAAGCTCGACGTTGGGCCATATATATGTGTCGATTATAAGCAGCATAGTAAGGACATTAAAAGTTTCCAAGTCTTAAGTAATAGTGGTGCTGTCAACACTAGTTCTACTTGAATTAGGCCTGCATATTGAAAACATGATTCTAATCTCTTAGTATTATTGTTATTATTATTTTTCCCCAAGTTACACATGATCCCTCGGGATTGCACAAATTAGAGGAGAGTTGGTCTGGAATGGCTAGTCTTTGCAGGTGGTTTTAACGATATTTATTATTATTATTATTATTATTATTATGATTATTATTTTTTTTACCCAATTTATTATGATACCTCAGACGATAAAAACTATGTCTGGAGATATGAAGGATAATTATTATTATTATTATTATTATTATTATTATCATCATCATCATTAAAATTTCAATGTACACAAAGCGCATAGAAATGTGAATCGGAGGTGCAGTTTGCTGACAATACTCAGCTTTACATTGCTTTGTCACCCACTGATCAGTCAGGCAATGTAATACTTGAAGAGTGCCTCACTTCAGCACATGAATAGTTTTGCTTCAGTGGTTTGGCCATAAACCCAGGTAAATCTGGGACAAACATGTTTGGCTCACACCAACATCGGCACTCTTTCCCTTCTCATTCCAGCACTGACCTTGCTGGCACTGTTGTTCCACTATCAAAATGTGCCAAAACATTTGGGGTCACTGTGGACGGTAATCCAACATTTTTATCCTACATAACAAACCTCAAATCTTATTTATATCATAACAGTACAATAAGGCACATAAGGTCTGATTTTACCAAAGACATGTCACAAACCATAGCCTGCTCTCATTTCAATTATGCCAACTCGGTTTTGCAGGCGTCTTAGATCTTTGCTAACTAAAATATTTTCTGTTCTTAATAACATTTAACATCATATAGACTAGCACTGATTTGTTTTGCCATTTGACAAGCACTATTTAAATTTTCAATTACAAATTACAATTACAAATCTTGAACTCAACTGGTTTCAACCATCCAATTCAATTCTATTAACTGATCTATAAAATCCTTAAAAAACACAATGTCATGAATATATCTCTTTTTGCTGCAGCTTGCATATTTCATATTTGTTTTGCAGGAGACCACTGTGAGATAGATCTCCAGTCGAGGAAGTATACATCCTGTCCAAAGGATGTGTGTAAATCACCCTCAAGATGTTCCCCGCTCATTCGGGGTGGCGTTCGATGTGAGATCTGCTCATCATATGCCTCTGGTGGAAGCGGTTGTAAAGACTGTGCATCCTTGGAGCACAGGACAAAATTCTGTCAACTGAGAACTCGAAGTTTTCCAAATGGATCGTTTCTTTTGTTTCCATCTCTTAAGCGTCGTCATCGCTTTACTATTCGCTTAAGGTTCTTAGCACTTTCAAGATTCTTATACTGACTGATGTAATTTAAATGCCAGGTGATGCTAGTCACTTTCAGCACAGGAGAAGGAAGAATAACAAATTGGGCTTTCTGAAGAACTACTTCTCTTGGCTTGACTTATGTTGATTTTGAACCAACCAACCAATCTGGCTGCTAAAGATTTTATTTGAATGCTTGCCAAGATACAAATTGATCTTTCTGATGCAGCATTTTTGTGTTGTTGAAAAGTTTTGATGACTCATATATGCAGCATTACTTAGCACACAGTTTAATTGCTATTTTGATGATTTTGTTCTCATATTTTACATCGTGTGTCTCAGAAATTGTTAATTAAGGTGTTTATAATTTTAGGCCAAATTAATTCTATTGTCTTTGTCAATATGGACAGATTTTCTCAGTCTTTGTCATTGGCCTTTTTAAACAATTAAATTTAATAATAATATTTTATATTGCATTATATTACTTTGAACTAATATTGTATTAAATATATAATAATCTACATTTTAAAGATATGTGACAAAAAGTCTAATAATTTATTGAATTTGCATCCATGTTTGTGGATGATTTTGCCAGCAAAGCTAAGCTTGCCTGTAATCAGACATTGTAATCAGAGTATGCTTAGTGCATACTTGCATGCTTGTCTCTCTGTTAGGGTTGTTTGACACTATCTGCCTCAATGATCTTGTGTCATTCTGTGTGGTCTTTTGATAAATAGCATATTGGAAATGCAGCATAGTCAATGCTTGTATTGCATCTGATTCATGTTTTTCTGTTTATAAAAGTTTTGCAACGAGAGAACGAAATAGTCTTCTGTTGTACAACGGTCGTTACAACAACAAACACGATTTCATTGGCCTCGAAATTATAAACAGTCAGGTTGTCTTTTCATTTTCCCTGGGAACAACTACAACTCACGTGACTGCCCAAACAAAGGATGGAGTCAGCGATGGCAAATGGCACCAAGTCACTGTTGATTATTTCAACCGAGTAAGTCATGTCACGACTTTGTAGACATGTTATTTTTGGTTAATGTAAGTTTTGATCTGGTGCAGATTGTTCAGATGGGCAAAATTAATTCAGGTTTTTGTGATGCTGCTGATGTTGTGTTTATTAAATTCAGTGATGTCTTGATTCTTTGAGGATGTGCCTTTATATGTCGATGTTCTTTGGAGCTCTTGTTGCCATGACAGACATTTATCGAGTAGTTGAACTCATGTTGCCATGGTTGTGCTACTGCCAAGCACTTTCCTTGCAAGCAAAGCACAAGGACAAGGCCTTGAAGGATCAGGTTTTGTGCACATAATAAATATATTATTTTATTATCTATCTCTGTCTTATTTTATGTTGATGTAGTAGACAGCTAATATCTGACAGGTTAATGAGAAATTAAATTCTCAGAATTGTGTAAGTGCAGTTTCTGTTTTAATTGTAATTGTAATCTGACATTTATAAAATACTACTTAAATAAAAATTCACCAATGGCACTCCCGACCCAAACCAATGAAATTAGTGTTGAACAATACAGACTTCAGGTGCTTGAGAAACTGTGGAAGGGCCAAACTGAGAAGCTCAAGCTGCAACTCTCGAGAAAGGCGATTCCAGCTAGTGGGCCCAACATAGGCAAGGCTGGTGCTTACCCTGGCTGATTATTCATCTCTGCCTTTTTCCAGTTGTGCACATAATAAATATATCTTACTAGTATTTATCTCTGTCTTAGTTTATATTTTGTATTTTATATAGTAATCCTTCAGTAACTGTGCTTTCAAAATGTAGCAAAACACAGTGAGTTGAACGTTGCAACATTGCAATTCATTCCTATTGCAACACATTCTGCTATTTGGTCTGTTTTGTATGCAAATAAAGCTCAAAATAAAAAAATACAACTGCTTTCAGACGGCGACTTTGACAGTTGGTTCTTCATGTGACACCCATTTGTCAATTCTATACGGTTCTGAGCTGCCTGACCACAGATGTGCTGCAAAAGCATCTCAGGTTCTTGAAGCGAGGTCAGCAATGTTCGTTGTTCAAACTTGTAATCATAAACTGAACATTTCTAAAGCACTACTGAAATGCCAGGTGCAGGAGGCACCATCCTACAGTGCATCAATTTTGAGGGATTGTCCAGAGATACTATAGCAAGAACAACATCTGTTTGTGGGGAGACCATAAAAGAAAGGAAACAGATGGTGTTAAGTGGGTTGTAGTTAGGTTGAATAAATTGTAAGGCAAGGCATTGAATAAACCAGAATAAGCTTTCGTGAATAGGTGGGACTGTAATCTTGAAGGATTGATAGGGAGCTTGATGTTACTGGTGCTGAGTTTCTGACAGGGTGGAAGGTGGAAAATTGTAAAAACTTTAGGTGACAGATTATTGCAGAGGGATATAATTTATGGTTGGCTCTTGGAAGACTTAAAACCTTCTATGTTGCCAAAATCTAATAAGTACTGAGTGGTTATTTTATAGGGTGAAGAAAAGATGCTTGCTAAATGATGTTAAAGCAACTTTGTGATACGTTAGGTGTTCTGACATTACTGAGACATGTCACCGCTTTCTTGACCTGACTGGTCCACTTCAACTTGGCAGTCTACCATCACTGCCTACTGAATACCAAGTACGCAACGCGCACTTTGTTGGCTGTATGCGTGACCTGTATGTCGATGGAAAGTTGATTGATATGAATGACCATGCGTGGAACAGTGACACTGTGGAAGGGTGTCCGCAGAAAGCATCATTCTGTGAGTCAACCCCTTGTAGAAATGGAGGTAAGAACCTTAGTTTATCATGTATAACTTTTAACAAACTTTTATTATCAGACTTTAAGTAGGTCCTATGCATCTGCAGTAACTAATCATCTTTGTTGTGGAACTGTATAGGTATGGTTTGAGAAACATGCGCTTATTGACTAATAGTTTTCAGCCGGAAGCAGAGTCTTAAGCTAACAGTCATAGGTATGAAGTGTTAGCAACTATATTTTCTTAGCCTTGGCTTATGAGGATGGATGGCCAAGTTGTCTTCCTGGATATCCAACTCGACTGGTAGTGTATATTTTGTATAATCATTAAAAATGCTAGTGAAACAGAAATCTTGAATATCTCTTCTACTGGGATTTGAACCCTCTCCTCTTGGTTGACATTTCAGCACCCCACTCACTAGACTGTTGTGCTCCCCTAATGTTTTAGTAAAGGGTCTTTTATGTGGTTTCATTTTAGTTGTACATTTTGTAACTTGGCTTACACAAAACATTACCATTAGCAATGGTAATAATCTTATCTCTGGTGTGTACTGGACGATATTACTAACAATGATTCAACTGCACATGCATTTCTAAACTGGCGATTAGCTTCTTTTCATTGACTAATGAATTTGATGCCGTTGAATAAACATGTGTTTGATTTGATCAAGGAACCTGTCGAGATGGTTGGAGTATGTACATCTGTGAGTGTGTAAGAGGATGGACTGGCAAAGATTGCAGTCAAGGCAAGTACTTTACCAATACAGAATACTATCCATATCTACAGACCATTATATTATAACCATTTTTGTGAATCACAATAATTTTGACAGTAATTGTATATTTTCAGTTTGGGCTTCTGTTGTTATCTTAGACTCCTTGTACAAGTGTAAGGTTGTGCTTTTAGAGTCTGAAGTTGGCTACCGCTTGACAAGTCAAGGTCACCTTTTGTACTTGAGAGAGAACCATGGACTGGCCAACATTCGCCTGCCTTGGTATAACGGGATTTCATTTAGAACAAGGCAGCAGAGTCCAACCGTTCTGATGACCGTAGAACTTGGAGGGACAGCAATGAATGACCAACCTTCTCATATTGTCATACGAGTATGTTTTGTTGTTTCTCTTACGGATCGTAAATTATAGCATTTTCAGCATATTACATTTTCAGCTTTTTGTCTGTTGTATTTATTTCGATGAACTTGTCTTTCGTCCAAAAATTTGTGAAAGAATTAGAAAATGATGAAGTAGTGATTCATAGCTACATCATCAGTGCACAATTTTCTGTGATGCTGCAAGTGAAGTTACACACAAACTTGGTCAATCTTCGTGAACTCTCACATAATTTATGAAGGCTTCCCTGACGTATAAGATTTCAAGTGGGCTTAATCAGATTTCATGTTTCGAATATGGTTTTACTTGAGGCGTCCATAATTTTAAGCCTCATGCATTATGATAATGGCATTAGCTTATATTAGTGGAGGTTAATGAGGCTGCTTTGAAGAGTTTTGTTGTGGCATTGTTAAAATGTCAAGACACATAATGAATACAAATCTGCAGTCAAACTCTACTGGTTTCTTGAAAGACATTGCCAGTGGACTGACTGTGCACAATTATAATAGCATCAGCTGAGAATGGAGTCAACTGTGGATGCAAGAACTGTCTGCCAGTTGTAGTGCTTGAATTCTTTGTGGAACAGTGTTCATTGCTTTTCTGTTGTCCTTTATCAGTTGTTTTGATACATTTACAGCTGACAAACGGAACAGTTTCTTATGTTCATCCACATCAAACTGTTGTGTTTGATGAGGTTCTGGTAAACGATGGAACATGGCATTACCTGGAGACCAGGTGGCTGCCTGGAGAGATCCTTATTACTCTGGATTATGGGCATTTTCAGGTAGGCCTTGCCACTTTTATAGAGCATGCATCAGAGGCTAATAAACATCGCAGGATATTCTAAAAAAAACACTGATCTGCCATTTCTCATTTCAATGGAACATGGCATATTTCCTTGCCTTTCCTACTGTCTTGCATCTACATGAGTCAGCCTAATGAACTAAACCTTCCTTGAGCAGCATATTATGTTGCTCTTCATCTGTTATTGTTATTTGTTTATTTACTGATCATTTATTGGATCACAATGATCTTATATTCTGCCAAATCAAATTTGGTCTTACGTGTACGAGTAAAAAGTAGTCTTAGTCAATTTGTGCCTTGTTGTGCAACAGCATTTAGTGCCACTTATTGATCAATCAAGTGAATTATATAGCACAATTTTAGTGCCGATGATTGATCAAGACTATTACTTGGTTATCAGGTTGGTCAGGGATCAAACAGGTAGGTGTGCTCACCATAAAGAATATAGGCCTAGTATTTAATATGGATTTTTTATATTAATTTCCTGTTTACACTTCAGAAATCCACTCGAATTGGAGATTGGATTGTTGGCCAGGCTGTTGGACAAATTGTTGTTGGCAAACAGTTAAATGGAGACCAAAGTGGGATGAATGAAGGAGGCTTCAGTGGTTGTGTTAAGGTAAAGCACTTATTTGGCAGATTAAACTCCACTTGATTTGAATTAATTTATTTATGATAACATAAGATTCTGTAAATTCGAGCAAGCCTCCTCCTTTTCCTCCTACTTTTTATGCTACTCCTGTAGCTTCCTTCTCCTTCTGGTTATCTTTCTCCTGTTTTCTTTCTTTTGTTGTATCTTACAGACAGCATAAAATAATGCATATAAAGCTATAAAAGTTATTTGCCAATTTAATTTCTATAATCTTACTCATTGGATGGCTAAGTACTAGATAAATTGATCGACATTGCAGTGTATGAAGTCTTACATGCGTCCATTCAAACGAGCAGCAGTGGTGAAGGATCTCGCATGATCTATTCACTGAAAAATGAGCAGGGTGGAGACCATACGATTGCTATATAAAAAGTGTACATTTACATGTCTAATGGTCAGTGATAACCCAGATATATCTGCTAGCAGCAAGTAAAGTGCACCAATCACGATGTACTGGTAGTGTTCATTTCCTGTCTAATAACAAATCCAGTGTTTATGTATATAAGTGCCAGAGAATATTTCACATGGGAACGAAACCTGCTGCTTTGTGACAGAGGCAGTAGTGACAAATTTCTTACTTGTGGACATTTTCACAGCATCTGTTCAGCAGCATCAAACCCCAAGTCATCGGATCACAAGCCATGCTCACTGCCATTTTTCATGTGGTCTAGTTTGTTTTTAGAATTTAAAAGTTCCACTCCACAGAATTTAGGATGTATCCAGATTTTTTAAGTAGCATTTGAATAAATTGTAATCAATTATTAAAAGTCCAGTTAGATTTCGATTTTTTTCTACTCTCTTCTCACTCTAGAAGTTCCATGCAATGGCACAGTCATTCAACAATATCAAACATACACCTCTATGATGAAGGTATGTAATGGAATGTTGGAGTGACTCAAACCTTGGGAAGTTTAGTGCATCTAAATTATTTGAGTGTCATGAAAAGTTGCCTTACACAACTTTTTGCATACAGAGGTCAACTGGAACATGTTATTATTGGAGAAAGTGTGTGTAGATCCAATTGTTGTATTGGACATGCCGTCACTGATGACCACTTAGTTGGAGCAAGTATACGGATCAGCTGATTCATGCATGCTGTCTCAGGACACTTTTTAAGTGTTGTATTGGTGTGTTGTCTTAATTATGGTATAGACTTGCTGTCACAATTACTTCTCATTTATTGTTTGTAGGCTGTGCGAGTTGGCAGCAGTCCTGGGATTCTCTTATCAAAGCCAGAAATTTACAATGCAGAGACTGGATGTAGCATTGGAAATTCCTGCAACAGTTCAGATACATGTCCATCAGATCGTAGTTCATGTATAGACATCTGGGAGTCTTATAAATGTCAATGTCTTCCAGGTAAAATCTCTTGTTGTGCACCTGTCTGTTGTCATTGACTAAGCATATCGTCACTGCTTTATCATACAGCTTATACATTGTCCTGAGGTTAATTCCCTCCTACCCAAGCATCAGTTATAAGTTCCACTCCACAGAGTCTGTCATCACATAGTTTCTTGTTGACGCTTTTGGGGCTTTTGATCGGGGCTTGTTACACTTCTTGTCCTTTTTGATGTGAGTGCGGCTTCGACTCCGTTAGCCATGGCATCCTACTAGAGGGCCTTAAAAGATCATTTGGTGTCGTGGGTCGCCCTGTATTGTGGTTGCATTCAGTCCTGTCTGGGAGCAGTTAGTCGGTGATATTTGGTTCCACACAGTCTGAGTGTTCCATGGTTGCACTTGGGCTCCCTCAAAGTTCCATTTTAGCCCCCTACTGTACCTCTACACTGCTAACTTGGACCAAGTTCTTTCTTCTCTAGGGGTTGCAGCTCATCAGTATTCTTATGACACACAGGCATTATGTCCATGGTCCAGTTACAGAGGCTTTCTCCTTAATGGAGAAAATGGTTCAGACATTTTGCACCAGGGGGCACTTTTTGTCTGAATGTCATCCAACCATCTCTGTCTGAACTCTGGGAAAACCCAGTTTAGCTGGCTTGGCAGCCGTGGGCAGATTTCCAAACGTGACTTGCCTAATCTGCAGCATTACTTTCCTGGTATCGCCTTTTCAACTACTCTTTGCGATCTGCGATGACCTTGTATCTGACAAGAATAATTTATTGTTGCAGGAAGGATAGGAACAGACTGTGCTAAGATCTGTGACCGTTATAATCCGTGCCACAATGGAGCAACTTGTGTCGAATCTAAATTGGCTTCAAACAAGTACTTCTGCAGATGTGATTTGTATCACGATGGAGAGTACTGTGAGCGCCAAATCAACACATCATGTCCGAGCACTTGGTGGGGCTCCCCAATCTGTGGCCCTTGTGACTGCCCAAAAGAAAAAGGCTTTGATCCAAGATGCAATAAGACAACTGGAGAATGTTATTGCAAGGTAAGGGTCTTGCAAATCGGTCTAGCTTATGTAGTTATTTAGTCTTAAATTATTTACAAAACCCATGAGACTGGGGATCAAGAGCAGTGAGATTGAGGTCCAGGCTAAAACATGGACTGAGGCCAAAGAAGACACTGAGATTTTCAGAGATAAGACTGTTGTGTTTTAACCAAGGAGCCAAGTTGACCACAGTGATCCAACAGTAACACTCTTGATCATTTGAATTAACTGGACATTCTAAACCAGATACTAAGACCATGAAGTGTGGCTTTTATTAAGACACCGCACAAGTTATTTGTGGATACTGCATTACATTCAAACATTTACCAGCATGCCCATCAGGGTGAAAAATCAAGAGAAATGTCATTAGCTGTTTAATGATGAGAGGGATTAATTTTCCATCCATTTTAGTACACACTCGTCGTTAAAGTGTTAAACTGTTCTTCATAGCTCCTATTTATATTGCTGTATAATTATGGTCTTTCAGCTTTTCTGTTCTATAGCCAAAGGGTGCAGAATCAATTTCTTTGATTATAGGAAAACCATTATCGTCAAGGTGATCGATGTGTTGCCTGTAACTGTTATGAGTTTGGCTCATATGGTCGTTCGTGTGACAAAGCAACGGGTCAGTGTCACTGTCGAAGCGGTGTCACAGGGCGTCGCTGCAACTCATGCTACAGCAAGTTTGCTGAGGTGACACTGCGTGGTTGTGAAGTGGTTTACGATGCCTGCCCAAAGAACTACTTCAGTCAGATCTGGTGGAAGAGAACTGCATTTGGTGATATTGCGAATGAAGAATGTCCTGATGAAACAGTTGGAATGGCCTCAAGGTTCTGTAATGATACGGAAGGATGGAAAGAACCAGACCTTTCAAACTGTTCATCAGTTTCTTTCTTGGATCTTGGGCAACAGGTAAATTTACAGAATTTCATCTGCATAAGTAAGTATTAGCCTTCGGCCCTTCGCTTTCAATTACATGGTATGATTTTGCAAAACTTTGACTATTATTATTGTTATTATACTGTTTTAAGAGATGAGTATTATTATACCTGTGCCTGTCAAAAAAGCTAAATTTTAACTAAATGAAAAAATAATTAATTAATATTAGCTGTTCAGGTGAAAACAAGTGTTGAAAGTTTTATAATTATTAAAAAATTTACTAAAATATTTGCAAACGATGAATTTGAGCTGAGATCTACAATTCATGACTAAGTTGAAAAGAAGAGGAATAATGAGTGGAAATACACATGTTTTCACAATGTACACAATGTGTAAATCACAATTTAGTTATAAGTGTAAAAAGTTTTATTTCTAATATTTCAGTTGAAATTGATTGAAAGACGAGACTTGCGGTTGAATACATTCGCTGCCAAAGGCCTTGTATTAAAACTCGACGTGGCAACTCGACAGACGATGATTATGCATCGGATGGACTTAATTGTTGCATATCGTCTGCTCTGTCATATTCTGAACCATGAAAGTACACAGACTGGACTTAATCTTACTCACACTCAAGATCGAAATTTCATTCAGGTGATCTGCTTTTTAGATTATTAAGTAACAAACAGAACCTAATTTGAGTGAACAAGAAAGTGATATTTACTAGCTGATGATGATGCTTTTGCTGTCCTTTTAATAAAAAATACTACTGATCTAGTTATTTAAACTGAATTAGTTGTTGAAAAGTAAAATAAGGTTATGGAGCTCTTTAATGTACAGGATACCTGGAAGAAAACCACTGGACATGCCAATGAGCGAAAGTTCTCAGAACATAAGGATGATATTTGCAGGAGGCCTTTTTACTTATTATTTCGATTTGGATTTAGTGCAGTGTAGAAATTTAAAAATAGTTTGGTGCTTGAATGAAGCAAATCAAATCCTTACATACACTTGAAACATAATATGCATGATATTCAAACAGGCCCAGAAGCTTAGTAATATATTTTTGAAGATGTTGTTATTTCTGTTTCAGCATGTCGCAAACTGTGTGAGTAGAATTCTGGATCCAATTTATTCTGATGAATGGATGAGGTTGAATCGCGAGTCTGATGCTTCTATCTCGCTCATGAAGGCTCTTGAAGTCTATTCCATCACTCTTGCCAGGAACATGATGTTCACTTTCACACAACCAGTTGATGCTGTTCATGATAACATAGGTAAGTGGCTTAATAGGTCTTCACCTATAACAACACAATGTGTAAAGCTTCTGCTTACTTTATTTCCAGGATGCGACTTCTTTGACCAGTGTTTTGTTGGTCTAAGCTGATTTGCTCTTACTTCGTGTATGTACCAGTATGTATCTAGATATGCTAATTGTGCCCTTGAAGGACCTTCAAAGGTGTTAGGATATGGCCAACTGAGTGACCTAAAAAGGCAAATCTAGTGCAACTGCAGTGTAGGAGTATTGTCACACAAGTTTGTCAATCTGATTTCTGGCAACAATGGTAATGACAGCTGTGTATATATTCGAGTTTCACTCTTTTTTACTCATTCATTATAGTTGACTGATGCTAAGTAAATACGTAATGATTACATTGTTTAAGTAATTATGTGAATTTTTGTTTACAGCTGTTGTATGTCAGCTTTAGGAATTCACAGAAAACTTACGAAAACATACTCCAGAAATGTTAAAATAATTTGGCAAAATTCTCAAAGTAAAGGATTAAAATTAACTTTGCAGTGATTGGTTTAGACTTCATCAGCATTAGCAACCTTTCGCATGTCACGATTCCAAAATACAACAACAAAGTCCAGAGCTATGGAATGTTCGACACGGAAACAAAAGTCCTGCTGCCAATGAAGCTGTTTGCTGGTTCAGGTGGTTTGTAGCTTTATATTTGTTGTACAAGTGTTAGTTTGAGAAAGCATAAAACGAATAGAACTCTCATTGCTGGTTTAATACCGGATTGATTCTGCTTTTGTCTGTATTTTCTATTTGACTGTTACAAGAGAGGAAGAGCTCAAATGAGCTATATGCAAGTTCTAAGCCAGAGTTTCCCAAACTATGGGTCGCGACCCAAAAGTGGGTCGCGAAGCTCTGGCAAGTGGGTCGCCAAATGCTTTCGAGAAACATTTATTTTTTGGAGCAATATTTTGCTATGATTGGGCAATAACTAGCTGTCGTAATTGTGCGTGTATATATGAACAGAAAACAATAACCGCGACATTTAGCAACGCGAGATTATTAAAAACTTCTGCTACTAAAATAAACTACTTTAATTTTAATATCACAAATTTAATGCTTTAAATATGCCAATTTTTAAACGCTGAATGTAAATCTGCATAATTCGATGCCAGTTTACGAAGCAAACTACAGTACACAATGCTTAAATTTACGCAGTGGGTCCCGAGACTGCCAAGATATTCACAAGTGGGTCGCGACCCAGAGAAGTTTGGGAATCACTGTTCTAAGCAACTTGGCTATGAAATGTTAGTGAATGGTGCCTTTGTTATATTAGCCATGGCACACAAGACCAGTAACAATTGTAATCATAATCTTGAGATTTCTTCAGCGAAAAGCTAAGTTGTAGGAACCAACTTAATCACAGACGCTCAGTCAAAACAAAATCAATAGGGGGTCAAGATCAGTCAGACGGCTATGGTGGGTGGTGTTTAGAATTGAAGTGGCAAGGGAGTCAAGTGGAAGAGGAGGAATCAGGAAACAATTTGTGAAAGAGCAGTGTTTTCAGTTTTGAGTGAAGGACCTGTGGAGAGGTAGCAAGGGGTGAGGTTTTGGTGAGTTCAAAGGAAGGATATGATATTTGCCATAATTCAGGTGGGAATGTATACCAGAGAGGCAGAAAAGCTAAGACTAGGGAACAGTTTGCAAATTTTAGCGATGAGGTGGTGTAAAGTCGGAAAAGTGTTAGAGTGGAAGAGGAGCGGGTTGAGTAGCGTGGTTGAACTGTGAATAACTGATGAAGATAGGAAGGCTAGGAGGATTGGAGTGTCTTGTAGGTGAGTGATATGACTTTTTATTCTTTTCGTTCAGGTATTTTAAGCCAGTGGAGTGATATGGGACAGTAGTGATGTGTTGGTGTTTGGGGTTTTAGTGACAGCACGAGCGAAAACATTCTGAATAGCTTGGAGTCGGTCTATTTGGGTGATGCCTATGTTCAGGAAGAGTAAATTGCAGTAGTCTAATATAGTGTGAACTATAGATTCGTTCATTCATTCATTCATTCATTCATTCAGAAATTTAGTGTAGCGCACCTTCAAGACACCTACTGAGAAGTGCTCCCAGCTCAGCCATGGCAATAGAGATTAGACTTGAGCAACTTTTAAAAGCAGATGTGTAACCCCTGGGGAGAAGGCGAATCTCTAACGGAAGACCATTCCAAGTGGAGGGCCCAGCAATGATCATTACCTAAACTTACCTGTTCCAAGTGTACTATGTAGCTCACCAGATTTTTTCCCTTTAGAATGGAGAAACAGTTCTGCGGGAAGACAGATGCCCACCGTCAGCTACATCCTTTTCCGCACACTCGGAGACTTACTGCCACAAAGATATGATGAGACAGTCAGGTAAACAGCGTCTTTTGTCTCACTGTGTGGAATCTTGGTTGAGATTGATTTAATGCTGTCTGTCACTCGTCAATTCTCTTCTCAGTTTCAATGTTATTAAAAAGTATTTCTGAATTTTTTTCTTTTTTACCTGTAAGTGCTACCAGTGTTCTCTGCATGAGTTTCCACAAATTTCCTGGATGTTAACCAAAGCATTATGTCTTTGTTTTTGTTAAATCTGAGCATGCAACATGGTAGCACGACTCTGCTGCTTGTGAACTTTTAGTTTATACTTGCTGTTTTCTGTTGATAGACTACCTGAGAGTATAGCCACTGTGGTTAACTCTCCACTTCTTATGCTGAACATCATTGATGGAGATGAGTTGATTGGGAACCAGTTAGTGGAACCAATTCGCATTCAGTTTCAGCCACTCATGCAGAATAACCGGTCAAATGCTCAATGCATCTATTGGTCAGACGTTAGCAGGTGAACAGTTTATTAACACTCTTGCTAATAGGAACAGTAATTCAAAAGTATATATATATATATATATTACTTTTTACATTTTTGTAATAATTTATGTGAGTTTACTTGATAATTATTTGCAATTTGTTATGTGAATTAAGGATCAGTTAAGTTTTGAAATAAACTGGGATGAAGTAAACATGGATGAAATAAACTGAGATGAAGTAAACTGGGATGAAATAAACTGGGATGAAGTAAACTGGGATGAAGTAAACATGGATGAAGTAAACTGGGATGAAATAAACTGGGATGAAGTAAACTGGGATGAAGTAAACATGGATGAAGTAAACTGGGATGAAATAAACTGGGATGAAGTAAACATGGATGAAATAAACTGGGATGAAGTAGACATGGATGAAGTAAACATGGATGGAATAAACTGGGATGAAGTAGACATGGATGATAAATTGTTTTAGCTTGCAGTTTGAGTAAGGCAGTTTAATAAGGTGCTGCTGTTTTTTAAATTTATATTAAAATTGTATTTTTTAGATATATTATATAAATTTATGCCTGAATGTTTTGTTCAGGGATTCCCATGGGACGTGGTCTAGTAGTGGCTGTCAATTGCTGTCGCACCAGTCAAATGAAATTGGTTTTGTCGAGTGTGAATGTAACCATTTGACAACATTTGCTGTGCTCATGGAGGCCAGAAGTTCTCAGGTAACCATCATTTACCTGTTTTCACTTGTAATCAGGGGCATAACTTTGGTCTAGAAAGTGAGGGTACTAAATTTTGCATTGTTTCAGCTTTGCTACTGCTAAATAATTATAATGCCATTGTTTGTATTACAGGCATTATGATAATTATAGGCATAGTAATGATGATGATGATGATTATGGTGATGGTGATGGTGGTGGTGGTGGTGGTGGTGGTGGTGGTGGTGGTGGTGGTGGTGGTGGTGGTGGTGGTGGTGGTGGTGGTGGTGGTGGTGGTGGTGGTGGTGGTGGTGGTGGTGGTGGTGGTGGTGGTGGTGGTGGTGGTGGTGGTGGTGGTGGTGGTGGTGGTGGTGGTGGTGGTGGTGGTGGTGGTGGTGGTGGTGGTGGTGGTGGTGGTGGTGGTGGTGGTGGTGGTGGTGGTGGTGGTGGTGGTGGTGGTGGTGGTGGTGGTGGTGGTGGTGGTGGTGGTGGTGGTGGTGGTGATGATGATGATACCAATAATAATAATAATATCGACAATAATTCACCAACTACCCAACCTACGATCGTTTAAGAAAAAGCTATGGTACACTCTTCCATGTAGGAATAAATAATTGCATTGTGGTTTCACAGAGGATACTGCTACCGCTAGGAATAATTGCATTGTGACTTCACACAGTATATTGCTTGCTACCATGTAGGAATAAATAATTGCATTGTGGTTTCACAGAGGATACTGCTACCACTAGGAATAATATTGCATTGTGATTTCATAGAGGATATATTACCTTAGCAACCTCTTCTAACATCTTGGAATAATTGCATTGTGGTTGCACAGAGGACGTCTTGCATTGTGATTTCACACAGTATTATGTTTCAGGAGCAACCTCTTGTAATAATTGCATTGTGATTTCATAGAGAGCTTGTTGCCATAGCAATGATTGTCTAACCTCTGGGAATAATTGCATTGTGATTTTATAGAGGATATACATATTATTCATGTCATTTGTTTTCTTGGCCTGACATGAATGAAATCATGAGACAATGGGATCATTTATTCGTACCCATCGCCGCCAAATGGCTGGCGTCAGGAACTGATGATGATGATGATACGTATTATTGCCTTAGCAACCTCTTGTAATAATTGCATTGTGATTTCATACAAGCTATATATTTCCATAGCAGCATCTTGTAATAATTGCGTTGTGATTTCATAGAGAGCATATTGCCATAGCAACTTCTTTTAACTTCTTTTAACTTTTCACAGAGGATGTATTGCAGTAGCATCCTTTTGTAATAATTGCACTGTGATTTCATACGCTATATAATATTGTTATAGCAGTCTCTTGTAATGATCACATTGTGATTTCATACAGGGTATATTTCCGTAGCAACATCTTGTAACATCTTGTAATAATTGCATTGTGATTTCACAGATAATATATTGCCGCCTCTTTTAGTAAAAAAATAATAACAATGAGAGTGATGATGATGGTGATCACACTGATGATAATGCTCAGTACTTGTTTTGAATCTTGAGGGCTTCCTGAGATAAAATAATAATGGGCAAAAACAATTGGTATGAAAAGTGGGAGGTACGGTACACTCCAGTCCAAAATGTGGGGATACGGTACCCCTCGAACCCCCGGTAAATTATGCCTATGCTTGCAATCATACTTATTCAATGAGCTTCAGTCACTGTTTTCTTCTTCTTGTATAAGAAGGGTCCAGAAGAAGGAAGCAACCAAAAGGAAATTCAGCTGGAAACTTAGTTCCATTGTCGAAAGGCATATATATGTGTATATATATATCTATATATATTTATGTATATTCATTTATTCAGTCAATCATGCAGGCAGAATGATGTGTGTTACAAGGTAGAATGGAAGTTAATGTTTTACATTTGACCATTGATTGTCTCTTATTTCTTTGTTTTAGTATATATTTTTGTATAGCATGCGAGGTATACAGTTCTTGTTGTCTGGCATTTTGTACGCTAATAAGAGTGATGTTGAATTGCATTATGGGTCTCTTTAAGCATACTGAGACTACAAATTGTTGAAGGTGTTAAACGGGAGTGAATGGATCAAACAAGGTTGCAGAGGTTATTCTGGTTATGTGGGGGACAGGGGAGCTCCATCATGGCTTCCACTTTCATTACTAAAATGGCTCCCTTTAAATTCAACTATTTCTGTCTGCTATTTTACTATATAAACAAACCTTGTGTTTTCACTTTATCCTGTATACTCCATTCGATCTACTCACATCCGGTGACATTTCGTTCCAGGATAATAATGGAGTATATACTAGAGCTGTATTGAATAGCATTTTTTTATTCTTCGGCCAAATACAAAGACAGTTGGTAGGTGACGACAGAGCGAGGCATAAGTATAAAAGACACAAGTGCATTTCTTTTTAAAAGATCATGCAATATAACTCAGCTTCATATTGCCACCTTCAATTTTGAATTTCTCTATGTGGCATTACAGAAGAAACTAATTGTCCTTCTTACTGAAAGTTATGCAAGTTTACTTTCAAGATAGACTCAACGTTGCAAATTCTCACATGAAAGTCTTTAACTATTCATGTTTGGTTTAAAAACTATTCAGCTGAATACGAATAAACTTTTCAGGGCATTATTTGGTCTGAAGCAAATCGAATACGAACATTTGGTACAGCTCTGGTGTATAAGGATCATATACTTCAAGCATGCTCAAAGTGAATGTCCTACAGGCCTTAAGTAAACCTAAAGATCTTCCTTGAACTAATTAGACTAGTTATAGAATTATTAAAATACCTCAGCTTAGTGTCATGTTAATTTAGTGTGTTTAGTTAGCTTACGTTTATCTGACATCAACTGATTATACAGGTAGACTTCCTCTGCTGTTCTGTTCTTCAACCAAGTTGTCAATCTGTTTTACTGCCTACCAGTTTCTTGGAATCTGGTTGCCTTTCACTGGCCACTGAACCTTTCCAAATCAACTTGTTGAACTTACATTTAAAACAGCTTTAATTGAATACAACTACTGCACTAATAGTTTTTACTTAAGCATTGATTACTTGATTCTCAGTAGAATAATGGAATAGTTTTTTAAAATAGTAGAATAGTGCAGAGTTTCCCAAACTGTGGGTCGCGACCCAAAAGTGGGTCGCGAAGCTCTGGCAAGTGGGTCGCCAATTTCTTTCGAGAAACATTTATTTTTTGGCAGCAACAATATTTGGCTATGATTGCGCTATAAATAGCTGGATTGCTATAAATTGTGAACTATTTTTACCTAAGTTTCCTTTTAATGCTTTAAATTTCTAAGCGCTGTACGTAAATCTGCATATTTCGAAACCAATTTATGAAGCAAATTTCAGTGCACAATGCTTAATTTTACAAAGTGGGTACCGAGACTGCCAAGATATTCACAAGTGGGTCGCGACCCAGAAAAGTTTGGGAACCGCTGGAATAGTGGTTGTTTGTGCTACTGAAGAAGAAATATTTGATAGCATAATAATGATTTATGTGAATCTGAATTGCTGTAGGCATTGGTTAGTTCTATCTACAATCTGGAGATAGCAACGTGTGTTGGCGTTGGTCTTGCTGTTGTCTGCTTTGTGGTTGCAATCGTTGTCTTCTGTATTCTGCTACGAATTGGAACGAATTCGCTCACGATCCACCTCAATTTAATGGTTGTTCTTCTGTTTGCCAACGGTTCATTTCTTATTGGAGTTAATAGGACAGAACCCAAGGTAGGAATAAAATGCAGAACAAACTTAAATTATAAGTTTATAGTTAAAATTACATAATTATTATATACTTGTATTATAATTGTATATTATATATTATATGATTGATTTTATAATTAGATTTAAATTATATAAAGCCTATTCTGTTAATTTTAGTTTTTAAACTTAAGTAATCTTGATATCAACAATTGTTCCTGATACAGCCCAAGTTGTTGGTTTAAGTAGAACAGTTCATAGATTGTTGGCCGTCACAGTGCCATATAATGTTATATAATAAAGTTGCACCCTCGTTTAGACTTTGTAGAACTTTGGTTTGATTACAAGGTCAGCCACAGGTGCTACGTTTACTGTTCTATTGTGTGAATGCAGTACTTTCAATTAAGTATAGGCCTGCATCTGATGTAAAACAGTAAGAAGTCTTCTTTCTGGTTTTAGTGAATTAAAAGGCAATTGGTATAGATTCAAGCTTCCTCAAAGTGGCTTTTGTCTAAGTCTCAAGTACCTGGTATGTACTTGATGCACAAATGCCTAGCACCATTAAATGATGATTTTCATGGGAAAGTGATGCCAATAGGGATAACGAATTTTCTTTTGTCTTACAGATCATCTGTCGACTAATAGCCATTTTACTGCAGTATTTCTATACGTCTGCATTTGCCTGGGTCTTTGTTGAAAGTCTTCACTTCTATCGAATGATAACAAGCATACTTGACATCAACCGAGGTCCGATGCACTTCTACTATGCGGCTGGTTATAGTAAGTATCACCACCAACTTCAGTGCATTACTATATTTATTGTCATTCATAACTCTCATCATTGTCATAATCATCATGATCCTCTTGTTCAGCTTTACCACCTTCTAGATATTTCTGTTGACTTTGAAGCTCAAATTTTATAATTGTTCAAATTAACATTTAACAGCTTTCTTAAAATTTTCTTAAACAGAGAAGCAGTCTTAATTAATATACCATTGTTGTTTGCAGTTACTGTGCTATTTACCGCCTTTGTATTAGTTACACCTAGAGTCTACTTGCTGCTGTCTTGTTTAGAACTTCAGTCTAATTATCATTCAGTCCCATTTAGCCAAGGAATATTTTTGTTTAATTATCATTCAGTCCCATTTAGCCAAGGAATATTTTTTTAAGAGTCATATGTAGTCAATGAACTGTACAGAAGACATACTGTACTCAGAGTCACCTTTAAATTATAAGACCATGAAACTTTATAAATGTGTGCCTGTTTCTTTATCCTAGACAGGTCTATTTAAACAAATGATTTTTCAACATATTTAATGACTGAAAATGTTTGCTTAGGTGGAAATACATTTTAAAATAATATACCATGTAACTGTTTTAAACACATGCCAGTTTCTTTACCCTAGACAGATCTATTTAAGCAAATGATTTTTCAATATGTTTAATGACTGAAAATTCTTGTGTTTGTTTTTGTAGTTATTCCTGGTATAATAATAGGTTTGTCAGTTGGATTGAGCACTGACAGCTATGGCAATCAGTTCTTGTAAGATTTTAGTTGCTCTTTCGCTTGTAGTTTAAACAGACCTAATTTAATTTAGTTTCTTTTAGGGTGAGTGTTTCTATAATTGCTTGTTATCTTTTATCATTTTTCACTGAAAATTGCTGAAAATTCTTGTGTTTTTCATTTTTTTACTACATGTGTCAGTACACAACAGATTCTTGACATTTCTCTAACTCAAAATGGCAAATGCCAGTCTTTTCCTGTCCTTTTTTGTTAAAACAATGAGAATTGCTGGTCAGTTAGTTTGTATACTGTCACTTAAAGTATTGTCGGGTTCCAGGATGGATTGATTTTCTCTTCTCGTTTATTTCTTTTTATGGCCAGTGTTTTGAATCAGAAATTATTTTTAATGAGTATTGTGCCTATTATTATAATTATTTCTATAACAAAAGTTTTGACACATGCAAAGTCACTTTGAAATGTGAATCTGAGGCACTGTTAGTCAGTCACCAGGTGAAGAGCAGAAGCTATATAAGGTATCTTGTTATTTTTAGTTGTTGGTTAAAGTTACATGACTTTGTCTTCTTGACATTTGCTGGTCCAGTGGCCTTTTTAGCTATGGTAAGTATTTATTACATGCTATAATTGTCTAAATCTTGACATTTACATTGGGGAAGGGGATTGAGTAGTGGTAACACTCATGGCCAGGAGAGCATGAGGTACGCGGATCGATTCCCATAACCCCCCTCTAGGGCGGCACCTTGCATGGCTGCCAAACCGTGTGTTTAATTAAGAAATTGATTGTGCTTTCATGTTTCAATGTAATCTTACTGCATCTGTCGGTTTGAAATAATAAAGAATATAATTATATTATTATTATTTATGGTTTTAAATATGTATTCATGACATTTGATAGTTTGATACACATACAATGTCATTCATGTATATGTATCGAGAGCATAATTTTTTCATTTCAGTCGAATTATCTTAAAATGGCTTGCATGTTAAGCAATTGTTATTGTAATAATATTTATAGTAATTATTAGTGAAGTAGCATGCAGATGTTCTGCAAAATGGTATTGTTAGATGAAATCCTCTGTTAATTGCGTGCCATGAGAGCAGTTGCCAAAAACTAACTATTTTGAGATCTTTACCATAGCTTACCATCTTTTCTGAGCAGTTCCAATTTTGTTTCTTATTATTTGCAACATATTGCCACCATTCACCATCACATGGACGCCTTTTCTTGTTCTCATTAGTCTCCAGATGCCACCAACACTTACAATCACATGAATAGGGCTGGACTATGCATGCATTTAAGGCCATTATTGTGTAGATCAGCGGTTCTTAAAGTGGTGGTCCGCGGACCGGTGCCGGTCCGCGGACCTCTGGTCACCGGTCCGTGAACAGTCCTTAAAATTCAGAATTTTTCAACTTATTCGTGAAAATGTGTAATAAACGGCTTAAATTGGCAACAGTAACAACAATATAGTTGTTATAAACAATGATAATGTTATATGAAATCCAATTTTTAATATAGCATGTCAAACAAGTAAGCTGGTGTTGAATAGCACCGGTCCGCGGAATGGCTGGTAAAGCAGTTACTGGTCCGCAGCATCCGAAAGTTTAAGAAGCACTGGTGTAGATGACTGTTGTTATGACTCTACTTACAGTTACTTAACTATGGATTAGGCTTAGGAGGACAATGATTACAGTGACAAACTTAATGACAGAATCAAATGTGGTGATGTTTTTCTTGTTTGATTATTTTACAGATCAGTGCTGTTCTGTTTATAATTTCTTTTGCGAGTACCTGCCATGGTCGTCCAAAGCACAGCGAAAGTGATTCAAATTACATGAAGTAAGACGTAAAAGTGTTTAAATATTGCTATATGAAATTTAGCTATATACTGCAAGAAGTAAACTCAACCAATTTAACACAGTGTTTTTCAAAGTTTCTGTGGAAAGTAAGAGCTTGAATTAACCATTTGACTTTTGCACGAAGAGTAAGAAGGATGACCTCAAAGATGACTCCAACTTTCTATGTGTAGGAATGCATCCATTCCTTTAGGTCTCTTCAAAGAAGTATAGGGCAGTATAATGAGTGCATTTAAACAAAGCATTGGAAATATTTGTTTCTTACCAACACCTAATAACAAATGCAGTTTTAGGTAGAGTAGAGGTATGTTTGATAGCTATTCTTGCAACAAATTAATTATGCATTTTGGATGGGTGGTATTTCAGGTATGAAGTAGGTGCTGGAAGTATTCTGTTGGTGTTGATGAGCATTAGTCTATTCTTTGGAGTGTTATCAGTTAATGACACTGTTCCTGCCTTTCGCTACCTGTTTGCCGTCTTCACAGGACTTCAAGGAGTTTTTGTCTTGGCAATATACATTATTCTTAACAAAGAGGTTAGTCAAACTCAGAGGTAAATCTATTGTTTCAGCACAGACGTAGAACAGAGTGTTGAATTTCCACATCATTTTGATCCTATTATTAGAATGCAAACTGATTCATCTCTGTAATGGCAGCCGAGCGGTTAGAGCCCTTGGCTTGTAATGCAGAGAGTACAGATTTGAGCCTTCCTTCGGATGGTTACTTTGTAGACACCTTGAGCTATTCATTCACTCACAGTCACTTTGCACCTCAGAATAAGAGTCACCAACCTTGAAATGCTTATTAAATGCAAGCTAATTGCTATAAAATATTGATAAGTAAAATAACAGTCAGAATATAAGACTGTTCATATTTACTGTTTCTTAGCTGCCTTCAACAAAATAATGATGTTAATAAATTGAAACTGTAACAGTTTTCGTGTATTTTAAAATATAAAATGAGAAAGTGGGTCTATATGATTGTCTAGTAATATTAACATATGTGTCAGAATATGTGCTTATGAACATAGAGGCAACTAAAACAAATCAAGGTCTGAGGTCGCAACTCAAGGTCAAGGTCTAAACTCTTTGAAGTACTTAAGTGTTTCATACAACCAGACACTTTCATAATACATAATAGTAAGTTTTATACCAATATTTGGTTTAGTTTATTATTTTTTCCATTATTACTAACTGGTTATATATCAATTGATGATAGTTTAGTTCCAGCTGTTTTGCTTTTGCAAATAGGTTAAGAGTCAGCTGAAGTACATACGGAATCTGAAGAAAGATAAAAGCAAGTTGCCATCTTATACTATGCCACGTACTTCGGTGAGAGCAGAATGTTTTTGGTTTGCATAATAGTAGAAAGATCTTATTTATAGTTTTCTCCTGCATCTCATACCTAGATTAGAACTGTGTTAGTTTTATGATTACTGACTGTATGTTTCACTATAATGTTCCTATCGCATGATATCAATAATGGAACTATTGAAGCATGGGCGGTGATCCCGAGGGGTCGAGGGGACGAGACCCCCACCTTTAAGAGTGAGGGACACACCATACATTTCCCCCCCCCACATTTTGAAGAAACACCAGAAAAAGGTCAACAGTTTTTCGACCAGATCAGTTCTAAATTGTCCCCCCCCCACCTGTCAAACAAGATCAGAGCCAGTGTATTGAAGGGTATATGTTAAGAATAAATTCAGTCTGTTCAATCATGTTTATGTCATAAGTGTGAATTGTTTTAAACAAGTGGACAGATGGTGTAATACTGGCCTGCCATATGAGTATGACATGCTGAGTCAGCAGTGGACAAATTCCAGTGTTCGAGATATGAAGCCAGTGCAGGACTTTCCCTATACTTACCAAGTTCCTAGTTCACACGGTTACCAATTTTTGGGGCAAGTCAAAACTTACGGAGTTTCCTTCATTGTTCTACCAGCTCCCCATTAATTCTACATTAATCTCAAGCTTTTTCCATGGGGCAGTGTTTTATTACACTCATGATGAGTGTTATAAATTAACAATGGCATGACTTTCTTACCAATTTTCATTTTTTTTTAAATTAATCTGTACTTGTTTTGACATAATTGTGTGTAAGAAGTGGATAATGTTACACATATGCAATTATAGGCTAACAGAGTGATTTCAAATGTTAAATTTTTAGTCACTTGGCCACAAGTTTCAATTTATTTTATTTATTTATTCCGGATATTTCTATAGCACCTCTCGAAGTCAACTACTACTCAGAGGCGCTCCCGACTACAGCATTGGTATACTGTGCCTGAATTTTCACGCCGAAGCGCCACGAGCAATTGGGAGTGAAGGACTTGCCCAAGGTCCGTACGCAGCGGCTAGAGTGGGATTCGAACCTGCAACCCTCCGGTCACAAGGCGCCGAACTTACCACTGACCCACCATGCCCCACAATGTCTGGTCATTCAAGCTTATATCATCTGGCAACACTAAGTGTCTTATGCATAAATGAAGACAGTTGTATAATACAATTTTAAGTTGCATCGAATCGTCTCAGTTTGTTGAAACTGAAGTTGCAACAAAACAACTAAATCTGCAGCAGTATAATTTTTTTTTTTCGTTCTCTGTTGAAAGAATAACATTCTAAATTCTCTACTTACAGCATCGTATCCCATACTATGGTGGGTCGAACAGATATGCAACTGTGAGGCCTTCACTTTGTACAACATCACCGTCTTCGGAGAAAAGTGCTGGAGGACCGATGAACATCCGGCCGCTGGAGTCTTACCCTCCCTTTTCCAACGCTGGCTATCCAATCTATAATGCCGCTGCAAGTACTGGTACATTGCCAAAGGAAGTTATACCAATGGCAAACATCACCAATGGCAGTAAGTTTGTGTCACAGTGCTTTGAATAATTGTAATTGTTCCATGGAGAGAAGCATTTTCATCACCCACAGAATGGAAGTTAGGAACTATTTACTCCCTGCACTGATTCAGAGGGAAACCTAGTACAGTACAGACCCGCACTGGTGTCAGGAGGCAACATGGAGTGCAAATGTTAATGGACCGTGGGGTAAAAACCATGCTGAAATACTTGAGTGTTTGATTTACGAAAATATTAGTGTGGCTAGAAAGCTCAGACATAATGGGCAAAATTGACTGTGATTTAATACAAGACAGTTTATGTTGCTGGTTACGTTAACATCTAATATTTCCAGACATTATATTAAAGCATGAAGTGCCTTTAGTGGACTGCATGGCATATACCTGCACAGCTGTTGACACCTTGGCTGCGACAGCAGTTAAGCTCCTGCTCATGTTAGGTATGGCAGGCAGGGGTGCAAATACCATAATTATATTGGTTACAACCGCTACTAGGTGTTGTCTTTGCATGGTGTTTTGGGAGCAGAGACATGTAACAGTGTATCTAAGAATTATGTTGTTGATATTGCCTATGTTCCACCTAAGGTCAGCGCATCGTGTCCGATGTCCAAGCTGGTGCAGCGAATGTATTGATTTAGCAACATATCTACCATGTAACACTATACAACAAGTTCCTGTATCATGAGTTAATGCATCTTGCATGTTAAGTAATTAACATTGAGAGGCATGGTGCTGCTACACATTAAGCGGATCTTTGCATAATCAGGACTGCATTGTATGTAGAAATCTTATTTGCAAATCTCATTGAAAGGCCTTTCCTTCTCCCTTTCATGTCTATCTTGTCTTCTTAAAGCATTTATTTCATCTTAGTTATTTCCAAGATAGTGATTGTTTCTGCAGTTAGACAGCTAAATGGTGAAAATTTTTCAACTTAGCCATTAGGTAAAAACTGATTAAGGTTTAAGTAAATGAATCTTCTCTGATCTATACATTTGAACATACACTTGTCAAGTTTTCATGTTACCAAATGAAGAAATCTTGCACCATTAGAAAAGAAGTTTAATCCTTAATTGAATTAGAATTGATTGAGTCTGTTCATGAGACACTGATATCAATATGCAGCTTTCTTAGGGAACTTTGAACTGAACGTGTTTCAAATAAGTTGTGTTAATTTATGTTTTTCCTCCTCTCAAGAGTCGAAGAAGAAAGAAAGAAGCGGTGAATACTCAGACAGCGAAGGATCAGACACACAACATGCTGATGGCATAGAACTGGCCTCAAGTCATTCAAGCGATGAAGACTGTGCTAGTTCTGCTCTTGCATAACTTATGGTATGTTAATGTCAATGCAGCATGTTGTATTTTATACACAAAGATTTTTAATTTTATGTTTCTTTATTATTGTTGAATTTACCCCTTTAGCTTTGGTGCACTTCTGGTAAATGAGTGAAATCTCTGGTGGCTAGCATTTGTATACATTTAATTTTTTAATCAGCAATCAAAATTTTTATAGCGCACCTTCAGCTGTTTTGAGTAGCATATGTTTTTGAGTAGCATAGTTTTTATCAAGAGGGAAGACTGTGCAGGATCTGGCAATAGCCATTCAGCACTTGCTTTCCTGTTCAATGGAACCATTGGACACAGTCAGTGACATGTGAAATTCTACTGGCTGCACAGTTCAATAAGTAAATAATAATTTCGGATAAGTAAATAAATATGTCAGATGCAGGTAACAAAAGTGGAAGGGCAAAAAAACAACCTGTTGTGCAAGAAATATTTCGTGCAGCTAGATCAAGTGGATCAAGGACTGAACCAATTAAAAATTAAGAGTGTGTGCTTAACAAGGACATTTGCTTGTGAAAAAACAAAACGAGGCAATCTGGAGAACAAGAAGCAATTGATTCCAAGAAATTGTTATTGATAGACAAGACTGTTAGACATTTAGATGTTGTTGATTTCATTTCTGTTTTGTTGTATTTTTCAGCATTACAAGGATACAAATGCAGAATGAAGTGACAGATAATGGGAAGATTATGGAAAGTACAGAATTGTCACTGAATGTCTAGGAAATGAATTAACATTTGGAAAACTAGATGTTTAATGTGAATCAGAATGGAAATGTCACCCTTTTTCCTGAGGGTATCATGGAATATCAGAGACATCTAAGACTCGCTTTCTCATAGAAGCAAGGTAACCCCAGCAAAATCGTCAGGAGGACGAGCAGAGATGCATGCTTTTGGCTTGCTATCAGTTTGAGCTTTGATTCGGCCCAACACCAACAGTGGCCACATTTTCCCAGGACAGTAGTAAACTGTATATATGATTGCAGGCTGTTTTTAAATTAACTATTGTAAATATTGAGATCAGCAGCCCCAAGTATTCAGTTTGTATGCTTTACGCAGTGCATTAATTTAAGGTGAGCATTAAAACTGCTTTTGTAATTGAAAAGTACTCTGTAATTAAAGTAACTTACAAGCATACTTGTAAATTACTCTGTGTTAATATAAGTAACTTTTGAGTTGTTATCTGCTGTTGTTTTACATTGACAAAATAAAACGTTAATTAGTTTAGCTCACCATCAGTTCCATACAGTAGAAACTGCAGATGTTAAAGCAACAATTCCTAACACAAATACAGTGAAACACCCTTAACATACGAGTCCGGTTTACATGCAGTGCCACGCTGTCAACCGACGCCACGAGATTAAAGCACAGGCATCGTTGACACGCGTAAGCGTGATGAAAATGACCGCTCTAATACTGATGACTGATGACGATGTTGCGAATGCTGTTGACATGGGCGGCGATCTAGGGGGAACGGGGGGACATGTCCCCCACCTTTTAGAGTGGGGGGACACTCCATACATTTGTCCCCCCCCACATCTTGAAGAAACACCCAAAAAAAAGGCGGAGAAATGCAATTGCGCGTGAGGGTTTTCGCAGCGTTTCTGACCAGACGAGGTAAAAATAGAATTTTTGAGCAGAAGTGTCCCCCCAAAATTATGAGAAAGAAGAAGGAATTCGTAAAAAAGTCAAAAGAATTAAAAGTTTTTAGAGGAAATCATAAAAGGGTTATGAGGTAATTGTTGGGAGATGGGGTAAAAGTTGGTGAATGACTAAAAAAAAAAGGCCATCAACTTTTTTTGTGAGATGAAATCGATATTTTGCGGAGACGAATTGGTGAAAATGAAAGTGGGGGAAAAAGGAAAAGTGAAGAAGTGGGGAAAAAAGGAGAGTGTAAGAAAAAGTTGTAAAAGAGGTGAAGGACTAAAAAAAAGGTCATCAACTTTTTTCGGAGACGAAAGCGAAATTTTTCGGAGATGAAGTGGCAGAGAAATTTTTGGGGGGGCAAGATTTTCTAAAAACGGTCGTCGACGAGATCGTGGCCGACTTTGTCCCCCCGCCCACCTCTCAGACAAGATCGCCGCCACTGGCTGTTGAAGACCACCGCCGAATTTCGCATACACACTCGTGCAATGCGGCACAGACACTGACTCGGTACCTTAGGAACAAAATGCCGAGTGCATCGAGATTATCCAACTACGACTGTTACATCGTCCCCAGGCAGGTAACGTCATGCTACCGTGGGACCTGGGGAAAGGAGCAAACCAGACTTTGACAGCCTTTGTTGACCCCCTGCCCATGGCGCTTGTGGATTCGCTGGCGAACATTGACCCACTTGGTCTTTTTGTCGGCAACTACCCCGACTCTGTCTCTGTCTGTCTGTCTATCTGTCTGTCTGTCTCTGTCTGTCTCTGTCTCTCTGTCTCTCTGTCTCTCTGTCTGTCTGTCTGTCTGTCCGTCCGTCCGTCCGTCCGTCCGTCCGTCCGTCCGTCTCTCTCTCTCTCTCTCTCTCTCTCTCTCTCTCTCTCTCTCTCTCTCTCTCTCTCTCTCTCTCTCTCTCTCTCTCTCTCTCTCTCTCTCTCTCTCTCTCTCATATTAAATTAAGTTAAGAGCGCCAGGGAATCAAGGCGAGTCCGTCTGGTGTCTTGGCATCATTCGGGAGAAGTCGAGCAGTACCATAGTAGCAGAATAACATGCACAGGTAAGACAACGACAAACGGGGTCTTTTTAAATGCCGTGTCAAACTGTTCGACCATGACTGAGGGGCCGGGAGAGTCCATGCCAGCCATCAGCAGCAACCAGGGCACCGCATGCACAACATCACAGGTTATGTGCATGGCTCACATAACACGGTTCCAAGACGCAGGCTGACTGTTAACCGTCTCATCGTCGAGTCTCAGTCACAAGCTGTTAAATTGACAAAGCAAAAAGCAATCATCAGCCTTTTTCAAGACAGCGATGTTAACCAACTTAACCTCAACATTTTGCAGCACGTAGGCCTACGAGTCGCTATATTAGCCGTGTTTCCGCCGAGATCATGATCCAGTTTAACCTGAAATCTGGACAAAGCAATCAAACCAATCACTATAACAGAGGCGTAACTTTGATCTAGAAAGTGGGGGTACCAAATTTCGCATCATTTCCCCATTCGAGACTGTTACATAATAATTATAATGGCGCACAAGGAATCTATATTTGGCGCCATTTATGTGCAATGTCTAATAATAATGATGATGATGCTGATTAATAATGATAATAATAATAATAATAATAATAATAATAATAATAATAATAATAATAATAATAATAATGCTGCTGGACTAGCATTCGTCAAGGACCTTGGACGTCTTCTGAGCCAGGTCTCAGGAGACCCAAGAGAAGCTAGCTTCCTCTTCCAACGCTTAGCTGTGACAGTCCAGCGCTTCAACGCAGCCGCCTTCCGCAACACTTTTGCACTTCCAGGTCAGGATGAAGATGGTCACTCCAGAGATTAATTTTCACATATTTAGTATCTGACTCCTGAGGGATTATATGTACCTCGGGGAAAAAAAAAAAAAAAAAAAAATAATAATAATAATAATAATAATAATTTTCACTTAGTACCTGACTCCTGAGGGATTATTTGTACCTTGGGGAAAAATAATAATAATAAGCTTAATAATAAATATAATAATAATAATAATTATATTATAATAGTGAAATAAAAATAGCGTGCTTCATTTTGAAGTGATGTAACAATGCGCCTTTATTCTCTAAATATAAAATTATTGATTATAGACGTGTGTCGAGCATAATTGAAGTAACGTAAACTTACTAGGCATATATTCTCTAAATGTAAACTTAATAACAATAGACTTTCATAATTGAAGTGTCGTAACAAAGGCCTTTAGGGGAGGGTCACCCAAGACGGGACGATTCACAGTATTTGCTCCAAGTCACCTTTGCTTATGACATTACATATCCGCTACTTCATCCCTCCTTTAAGCTGAGCCTTCACCCTCAATCTGGCAAACAACTTGTAAATTTAGCAGGTATGGCTTAAAGGAGACAGTAGATTTTTGTTGACCTCCAAATCGTCTCATCTTGGGCACAGGGGTGCCCAAAATGGGACATCCAAATATCAAATTCTTCTCCTATGCTAAACAATTTTATTTAATTAAATCAACTCCATTGTACAATATTACGGTAGAAGAGTGATGACTGCACTGTGAACAAGCGGTTGTAGCACAAGCATCGTCGACGATTACACTGGGCTCACCAGTGATATTATCGTGAACGAGAACGAAACGAGAACGAAAAAGAAAAGTCAATCGTTCACGAGAACGAAAACGAAAACGAAAAAGATTTTGAGAACGAGAACGAAATAGAAACGAAAAAGACTGCACTCAAAACGAATAAAAACGAGAATCGAAAATGATTTTCCGAACGAAAAGTATTGAAAATCCAACCATGTATTTTATTAAAAACGAAAATCGCAAAATAAATTCTTGAACTAAGTATTGAAATTCCCACCATGTCTTTTTACAAAAACTTTCGGCGACGCAGTTGAACCAAAAATCTTAGAGTCGTAGATCTTTGGTTGAACTGCGCGCGTGTCTAAACTACAGTCACAAGTCACACAACTTCCTGTTTGCGTCTTGCGTCTTTGCAAACGCGACAGCCACGAGTTCACGTTTAACGCGGTAAGTCGTTTTGTGACCTCTTTCTTTGATATAGGCTATTTCTTTAAATCGTCCACCTTCCATCGATTGAAGTCATTCAACGATTCTAAGCTATCCGCCATGTTTTTGTGTGTGAACGTCGTTCCCGTCATGCCTTGCGGGAAAAATAAAGGTGAACTAGCTTATTGTCGAAGTCAATTTACAAAATTATTAATAATGAGTCTAGTAAAATTGTTATATGGTAGGAAACGTTAAAGTAGGCTATAGTATGGGAATACTTTGTACATGAAGAAGATAACGATAAGAGGAAAGGCCGATAATTATACAGTTCTGAACGAGAAGGAGTAAGGACAATCCCGTGGTGTTCGCATAGCTGTTGGCAGTGAGATTATCGTGAACGAGAACGAAACGAGAACGAAAAAGAAAAGTCAATCGTTCACGAGAACGAAAACGAAAACGAAAAAGATTTTGAGAACGAGAACGAAATAGAAACGAAAATGATTGAAAAATTCAAAACTAAAACTAAAACTAAATAGAAATGATTGATACCCGAACTGAATAAAAACTAAAATAGAAATGATTTTCCGAACGAAAATAACACTGGTGCTCACCAAACATACAAAAACTGAATAAACACAGGGGCCTAATGTACCGCATTGACAGAAGCTGCGGTGGGGGTGGAGGTAAGTACTGCAGATTTTCTTATCCTTCCTCCTTCCACTCGATATGGTGCATGAGGTAATGGGGCTCTGTCATATACGGTGAAGTTACAGTTGCAGAATCAAGCGACTTCTGAGGGCTGACTGATCAGTGGCGACCGATTCAATAATGTCAGCAGGTGTCGGTGTTGGAAGTATACATCACTAGTTAGTGCAGTCATAACCGCTAATTGATGGTATAGCCTAAAGCTGGCACTCACTGACCTATATACTGTTTTAGAATAGTTGTTTTACAATGCACACCTGGCATGTGAAGTGTGCATGTAACGTGTGCCCAAGACGGGACTAGTCCCGTCTTGGGCACACATAGCCTGTCCCATCTTGTGTACTCTACATGTAATGTGTATAATCATCACTCTTTAATGTAAGTACAACATATTATCGCCCATCTGGAAATACATGCGTTAGATGGCATATTTCACTGTGCCCAGCCACCAAAAGCGTTCCAAAATATCAACGTACATTGATGACTTTGTGCGTTTACTTAAACCCGCAAACTCGGAAGAATAATAGCATAAAACTGTAAATGCTTAACTGCACGTCGTATAACGTCAGTATAGATGCAAAACTTATACATACATGGAATAGGTAATCGTTTAGTCATTGAATGCTAATAAGTAAGTAACGCGCGTCTGTAGGAAAACTGAATCGTCTCATCTTGTGCACTGTCCCGTCTTGGGGCACCCTCCCCTATTCTCTAAATCTAAAATTACAAATAATGGACGTGTTTCATTATTGAAATGACGTAACAATAGGCCTTTATTCTCTAAATTTAAACTTGACATTCTCATAATTGAAGTGAAATAACAATAAAGGCCTTTATTCTCTTAGTCTAAAATAGACCAAAGTGTAGGCCTAGGCCTATAGATAATGGGCGTGTTCTATAATCGAAATGACATACGTATAACAATAGTCTTTTATTCTATAACTTTTAAACTTAATAATTAGACTTTTTCATAATTTCAGTTGGGGACTATTGTGGCAATTGGGCCTTCATTCTCAAAATCTGAATTAAAAATAGGCCTAATAGACGGTTTTAACTATTGAAATGACGTAACAATAAACCTTTATTTTCTAAATTTAAACATAACGTTAACGTTTTTGTAGCTGAAGTGACGTAACAAAGACCCTTATTCTCTAAATGTTAACGTAGCCTATAATGAAAACACTTTCATAATTGAAGTGACGTAACAAAGGCTTTCATTCTTTTAATCTAAAAATTACTAATAATAGATGCGTTTCATAAATAATGACGTAGGTCTAACAATAGGCATTTGTTCTTAAAATTAAAACTTAATAACATTAGACGTTTCATAATTAAAGTAACGTAAAAGCGCCTTTATTTTTAAAATTTAAATTTACTAGGCCTAGTAAACGTGAATTGAAATGACGTAACACTAGGCCTTTATTCTCTAGATTTAAATTACAAATATTAGAAGTGTTTCGTAATTGCAACAAAAAGTCCTCGCGGACAGCGTGGGTGATATCAGATCTTTCCAAGAAGAGTGTAGCCGTGGCCCAGATCTGTGGCGCCTGCGGGTCGGTCACGGCGGTCAGTCTGTCGAGTGACCTGTTTGGCTGAAAGTCTGCCTGTCTGTGACTCAGTTCGTTTGGCTCTCGATTTACCTGTGTATCTATAGTACTTGCGTACTTTGTGGTACATACTCCTCACTCTGTCTACATACACGAAGCAAAGCGGAGACTGCGATCTCTGGGAAGCACAATAATAAAATATTGATTGGCATTGTTTAAAAGGTGGGGTACGGTACCCCAGTACAAAAAGTGGGGGTACGGGTACCCCTCGTACCCCCCACAAATTACGCCTATGATCAATAGTCTTCAATATCGGTCGATAGTTACCATGCTGTCCATGTATGGATATATATACTGGCCATCTTACTATACACAAGGCTAGATTTGCTATGGATGCGTGCTGCATATATTACACGTAACAAATGCAACGTAACAAATGCTACTCAAGCAGGTATTAAGTAACTGATAGTCTGACGTCGACTGATTGTTAGACCGTTAGTCTGCTGCACTGTGACTCGTGCCTTATATGCAAATGTTGCTTCTGTCCTGCTGGTAATGTCTTCGTCAAAAGTCGAAACTCGGGAGACTCGAGCAGTCGATAGCTTAGCGACTGGTTTTGACCTGAGGGTTTAGCGGCGGATGGCGGCGGCTCTGGGGACTAGCTCAAGTACCCTACATGGCCTACACAGTATCCGTCTGAAGGGACTTGATCCCGTATAGCCTACTCCCCGCGTTACAAGAACAGCGCTCTAACCAATCGGCCGCCATGTCCCTCTGAAACTATAGTTATGGGAAATGTATGGAACATTTGGGCCCATCTTCAATTGAAGAAAAATTCTCTGTAACTCTGTTGGATGAAAATCGTACTCTGTTTGAGGCTGAGATGCGGGGCTTATATACACAGGCCTATACAGCTGGGCTACCGGCGTTTAGATAGTTAACGAACCAATTCAGTCCAAACAGATATAGGCTAGGGCCTATAGGTCCCTATTTCCCATTCAGCGCTGAAGACGTTTCTATAGCAGATTCAATGATTCATGCACCATCCTCGTTCATCCACATTATTCACTAGCTTGTTCCAGACAGAACATACATGCGCGCAAGTTCCTTTTGGATAAAATTCCCCATTGCTCCCTTATCTTCCTCTCCTCCTCTGGTGACTCAATTGAGCTGGCAGGTGCTGCTCGTAACGTAGGCGTTGTTTTCAATTCTACCATGTCTCTCACTGGCCATGTAAACAATATTTATAAGTCACCATAATATATGTTCATTCGTTACATACGAAGAATTAGGTAGGGCCTACCATGTGCCCATGTCTGCAAGGATATCTCGGGCAAATGCATTGGTTTCAAGTCAACTTGCTATAGCTCGCTTCTTTCTTGTATACCCATAAGGCAAACATCCTGCAGCAGAGAGCGCATGACTCTTTGGTTAGAGCCATAACTAATGCATCAAAATAATGAAAATATGGACATATAACTGCTGTCCTTACATCGTTGCATTGTCTTCTATAGCTGTTCAACAAAGAATTAGTTTCAAATTGGACTGTTTGCGTTATACCTGGGACTAACATTGCAGCAATATTAGTCCCAGGTTATACGACAAATATCTACGGACGAATAGGCCTACAAGTCTTGTTGGTCAGGAAATCCCGACGGCAGCAGAAACAGTTATATATGCTGTATTTGGAAGCCGTGTTTAGACTTGTTTCTGAAGGTAGACGGTCTGATAAATCATAATAACCATGGGAGGATTTCTTGGTATTGATCTCGGTCTTTAAGTTCAAAGTCTTGGCCTTGGTCTTGGTCATGAAGTTTAAGGTCTTGACAACAAGACTGGATATTGACCTGATTACGGCTTGGTTTTGGTGTGCCATCGGTTGATGCCTTGTGCATTAGACACGGGCGCAGGAGAAATTACTAATTACAATTAATTGCAATTACTGTAGTAAATGGATCATCGACCGACCATGCAGACCGTCCACGAGCCCAAGCCTTTCATATTTTAGATATAGCCTACCAGCTACCACCTGTAGGCTAACGTAGCCTGTTACGTAGGCCTATAGCCTACGCATCACACTTCATAAAGAATAGCCTATACGAAGAACCCTTTGCAGTTTGGGACGTCTCCCAATTATCCTGTCGTGACGCCGCAACTCGACGATACCAATTATATCAGCGTAGAGCTAAAGTAGGCCTAATTTAACACTTAAACTAAGGAATACGGTGCACCAAGCTCATACGTATACAGTTATACACCTATGCGGCTACAGTGTATATAGGTCAATCCATTTTCCGGAAATTACGCTTATATTATTTCATTAAGCCTAGATGCATAGAAGAATGAAGGACTGCGTGGCAGCCGCTTAAATCAGTAGGCCTACACGTGCATGGCAGCACTCGTGAATCGAGCTGCGTTAGACGCCCGGAACCGGACATGGAAACAATGGCTTAGTTGTTGTGCTGCGGATCCTGCCCTAATTAGTATGCATCTCTTAAGTCGTCTTAGCACAGAGCAACGCGTCACAACCGCGTCGCAGTGTTAAGACGGATTTGCGTTCATCGTTTGTATTGACTGCGTGTGATTCTGACGAAGAGTTATCAGCATGTGCCACGTCCGATAAAAGGAACGGCGGATGGTCTCTTGGTCGCTGAAGGATTGGCTTCTAATTAGCTTAAACTCATTCTAATTAGGGCGCTATTAAATCAGCTTTACATGTACTGCATGGATCAAATCTTAGCAGCGGATTTAGGCTAAGCTCTTTTTCTCAATATGTATATTTATAAATATACATATATATATACTCAATCTAATTAGGCGATATTGTACCAAATATAGGCCTATATACGCTCAAAATAAATAGCCATTTGAATACGCGATAGTGGAGCGTATGTATAAACTCCCTATTGATTTTAATAAAACAATTGCCTTTTAGCGAAGATCATCCATCAATCCACTGTTAGGGCCTATTGCATCTTGAACCGCGTTTCATTGAACTATCAAATTCAAAATTCAGAAACCCATTTGTGTGGGCTTGAGCGATTACTTGTAGCTCGATGTATAGACCCAGTGTTTTAATTGCTCTTATCCTATACAGGCCTATAAACGCCCTCAGCTAAGTCATGAGACTAAAATAGACTAATGAGTCATCATGAGTTGTTTCGTGTGCAACATATTAACAACATTAGATTTTGACCTGCGTTCGAGTACTTAGGAAATCTGTGAAAAACAGTTCTTTTTATACAAATAAAACACTGGTAGCCTTCTATATACAACGCATACCACAATCGTCCGACATAACACTTTGAATAGGCCAATGGAACTTCTTCCACGGACAAGCTGCAAATGAATGCGATCGATTTTCCCTCGTCCTGTGCGCATATTTATACTGGAACAACTCGTTCCAGATATTTCCTTCCGGGTAAATCGGCTAAATATTCGTACACAGAACGCCTTATCGCTGGTTTGCAGTTTGCAAAACTAATGCGCTTTATTCAATTTGTGAGCACACGGGGGAGGGAGAGGCAGAGACGGGAACGGATAGGAAAGAGGGGTGACTATATGGGAGGGAGTCAGTCTATATAGTATAAGCCGATATCAGCCTGCCACAGGAGTTGGGAGACGCGCGCGGTTCTTTTATCGTCTCGGAGCAGACGACATCGACGAAAGCAGACGACAGCCATAAATCACTCGCCGCAGCGCCACCTATAGCCCACATGCACCACAATAGGCTATATATATACATATATATATATGTTTATATATATATGTTAATATATATATAAAGAGGATACATTATATATATGTATCCTATACAGTAAGTTTGGTGTTGACTTCGTGTAATTCTCACGGAGCCCGTAATCCTGTTATCAGCATCCACCACATTGAATGCTTCGTCATGAAATGCGGACCAACGAAGTTCCGCGTTCGCACAGTCTCTATTCTGTATACGTATTTCGTTCGTATATATACACTATAGGGCGACACTGCAGTGGATATTGTAAATTAGGACAGGATCTGCGGAAGGGCTAATATGGTAGCAGCAGGTCGTGCATAGGAGGATGAAAAGGAAAACGAAGGGACAGAGCATGCAAATATAGGCCTATGTATGTAAGTAGGTACGTATCAATCAATCAATCAATCAATCAATCAATCAATCAATCAATCAATCAATCAAAAATCTTTATTGCATCCAAATGACAATTATAACAGAGTACAGTGACTGTAAAATAGCAGTATGATTGACAATTAAAACAGAAAAAGTAGTGTACACAGCGGTAAAAAAACTTGTCATTGGCGGCAAAAGGTGGCCCCCAAGGGATATACATCCCGCTAACTAGGGACACCTAAATAGATATATGTACCAATGAACAATATGACTGACAGGATCGAAGGGTAGCCTCACTACATTCATTCACAATCAATTTAAGCCAATCGGCTTTACAATTAACTTATATAGAGGCTAGGTTGAGATTGATAGTATGCATTCCTTAACTAACCTTAACTAACACAAAATTATATATACTTAAGTTTACCTATGTGCGTGTTCACGCAATATCAAGAGAACAAAAACAAACAAACTATATAAGGGGAAAAAATCAGTATATAAGAAACACAATGATCAATTCTAATGACTAGGGAGACTCATACCACATTCAGAAGGTACTTGCGCAATCGAATCTTAAATAAGTAGGGATTTGGCGAACAGCGTATATCAATAGGCAGGGCATTCCAGATTTTGGGCCCATAATATTTTATACTAAACACCCTTGCATTGGTACGAGCTTTGTCAGAGCGGTAGGCGAGAGCATTCCTGGTGTTATGAGAGTGTACATATGTATGTATGTATGCGTATACACGTACGTATACACGTATGTACTTATGCATGTATAGGGCGTAGGCCTGTATACGTCCAAGCGTATACACACGTATTTATGTACGTACGTATGCACCTTGCCATACTTTTAGGCGCATGTTAAGAACATCTCAAGGGCGATATATAGGCCTATACATAGGAATTTACACATAACAGACCAAAATGGTGCGCCTTAAGATATTCTCGAGCAGTCTGCCGGGAACCAGTAGGCCTAGGCCCTACACATCCGTTTAGAGGTAGATTGTTCCAGAAGGATGGTCTAATATACACAAGAAAGCGCGATGTGCCCGCATAATCTTACGAAGCGTGGTATCAACAAATCCCCACGCGGCGATGAGCGCAACGCTCGAGCGTCGACTAGAACAATAGGCTAGCTAGAAACAGGAACGCAGAGCTTTCTGATGTATATAATGAGGTAGCACCCACTATATATCAAAGCTCATGAAGAGGAACTTGAAGATCGGTACAGACAGGAAGCCAGTGCAGCGTGTCTCACATATAGCTCGAAATGTGCTAGGATTTGGGCAGATTAGCGACGATTCTGGTGGCGTGGTTAAGGATGGTTATACAGGGTTCTTTCTGGAAGGTGTATAGGCCCATACGCTTCCTTTATAACATGCCTATGATAGCAAACGTCATTTTTCGCTTGTCGTCTCAGTATCAGTAACTCGTTCGTTCCTCATATGATTCCTAAAAACAAATCTTAAGGAGCTCTTTACTATAGATATCATCATAGGTGTTTGCACTCGTGAACACTGAAGCATATTGCATGGATGGAGAGGCAAGCAGGGCTTCGATTGAATGTTGATACGGTGACAACAATTATTGTTTCTTACTAATTGGCGGACATGTTCAACGATGGAGAATTAATTACCGTGACAAATGAATCAAATGATCTTTTAATGACACGAATTCTCTCTAGATGCAGCCGCAGCTTCTTGTAAGCATTCGTGCCATTTCCTATCTGCTGATACGGTTGACTGATCCTTCCGTGACGACCATGGTACTCAACATCTGTAACTCGGTGCTTGAGAACGGAGAGGCTGCTCCACAGCAAGTAGGCCTATCCATCCGTTCTTTCGTCCGTCCATCCATGCGTCCTCTGTGCTCTTGCTGAAGCAGAGGCAGCTGAGCGTCGACACTTGGAGAGCTAGTCGAAAATAATGGCGCTCATTTGTCGGATTAGGAATAAATCGTCGAGAGATGGCGCACTGATCTGACCTGGTGACACGTGGTTCCTATCAAGATTTATGACGTCAGACACAATGCCTGGCCCTCAGTTAAACGCCCGGTCATCGTTCGTGCACCTGTCTTGACCGCCACTGACCAAGGGTCATCGATATACCGCTATCATGGGTCATTGTGCGGCCCGTCCCACAAACGACCCGACGTAGGTCTGCACCCAACGCTATCCCCACGCCTTCCACTCCCCACTGGACGTCGATGGCTTTCGAGGGCTAATTGGGAGTAATATCTGCAAACAAACTGGAGAGGGACGTGATCTACCATGTTTCCATCTCCAGTCGTTTCCTGGTCAGACTGTGAAGGAAATTGTCCATAAACAACTGAAACAATATCCTTTACGACCCTCCGTCTTTATCTCTCTTCGTCTGCCTCTTTACATGTCTGCCTCTGTCTCTTCCGCCATGCAATTGATAAACACGGGATGCTTCGCGTGCAGTCAATGGACTTCCTGCGGCTTTTCTAATTGAAATTCTACTGCAGAACTTTCATTTTGTAATCCAAACGATTTCATCAGCCATTGCAGTATGTGTGTGTGTGTGTGTGTGTGTGTGTGTGTGTGTGTGTGTGTGTGTGTTTGTGTGTAAATATATATAATAGGCCTATGTAAATACTTAATTCGTGCCGACGTGGAACTAGACCTTATCCACTGCCTGTCTGCCTATCTGCATTATAAGTGCACCGATCTTCTGGATATTGATCTGATTTACGGCTTGGTTTAAGTGCGCCATCGGTTGATACCTTGTGCATTAAACGTGCACCGGCGCGATAGAAGTTACTAATTATGCGCCTCTGAACGGTTCACCGTCCTATATAGAGGCGCTTTATAAATGTTTAGATACAATACAATGCAATGAATTATAAAATTATAAATAATAGTTAATAATTAGTTATTAATTACAGAGCGAGCAGAATAAATTTAATCGTCGAACGCACGCAGACGTAGCCTGAGGGTTTTGACTGCATGAGCCAGAAGATATGAGGCATACGATCCATTGATAGCTAAGGCTTCTATAAACTATACAGGTGAATGGCGAAAGATATATTAGCCTATCATAGGAATTTCAGAGGGAAAACAAAATCCTGCATGGCTCGATGATCACATTTCCTCTGTAAAATTTGCTACATAGTCACTGCACGGTCACTCGCGCGTTTCTGGTTAACCTTGTGGCAGTCATCTCAAAGACAATGTGTCAGCAAAACGAAAAAGAGCGTCATGCATGCGCCATTGTCTTGGGGTAGATGCCGTGCACTGGTGTCATATTTAAGACATGGAATATGATATATGATATGAAGTATGATGCATGCAATTGATGGCTGAGGACACAATGTCATATATGAGTGCACATCTGCAGCTGACAACGTTTGAATATAATATCATGAAATATGAAGTGAGCTTCTTAATTTTTCTTAAAGTAGGCCTAAGGAAGAAAGAAGCAACCAACAAAAGAAGGCAGGAATGAAGGGGCAAAGGAAGGAAGGAAGGAAGCAAGGAACGAACGAAAGAAAGAAATAAAGCAGACTGCAGAAAGAAGAGAGAAGTTCATCTGTTGAATTTGTTCCTAGTGACCGCTTGGGGACTAGTGCCGTGGCACTAGCCATGCACGCCTACGTAGTTTAGGCTGCGTAGGCCTATAGGGCCTCGGGCGACTAACGGTTAATGACAAATGGTTTTATATTACGATCAATTATAATGAGCTCATTACGATGAGATCGCCGGATGCGGCGCTGCACCATTGTCAGTTTTAATCGGACGCTGGTTCCCCGCTGTCGTCGATCTCATCATTGGCGACGCGCGTCACTCACAACGGACGCCAAGGAACCAGCTAAATGAACTGTCAGCCGATCCGAGAAATCGTCACCATTATCTGGTCAACCACCACTGGCATCATTCACTACCTGGGGGGAGATGGTAGGGTGGAAGACTGGAGAGGATCCATAAAGTGTCATCGTGCGGCATGCTGTAGCGCTTCTCGCGGGGCAAGGGTGAGGCTTGTCTACGACGACAGGGACGCACGACTTGGACGATTATTATGATTATGACGACGATTATGATGACAAACGTTATCAACGACGACAGCAGAGATGGTGACACCGATAAGAAAGATACACACAGCGTGTCTCTCTTATCATCTGCAACCAACGCCTTCCGAAAATTAGGGGCAACATTAACACTCATCCTTTTCATCGTGTGACAATATAGCTTATAGGATCTATACAATAGAGGTTGTTTACTGGAAGCTACCGATGCATTAATGGCGGGGATGCTGAGAAATAAGTAAGTGATCACCGATAAGAAAAAGATTTTGGGACAACTATTCTCGTTTTAATACGACTGACAAAACTGCATATCTCTGTGAGACACGCAGCTTTTGTCAGCTGCAAACAACAACTTCTGAAAATTGTGAGTGCCAATAAAAGCATTTCACGTGAATTGAATCTTAAAAGATATAGGGGGCCTATAGGCTCATTTTGATGTTGGCTCGTTTCAAATGCCGCTTATTCAACAGATTCCCCAAGCATACATGCGCTGAACAATAACAGTTGAAAGGGATCAATTTAAGTTCTTGGTGCAACCAATCAGACAGAATTAAGCATGTGAAAACATTTATAGTGCAAGATGGAATCCGACAGTATATTAGCCTATATATCACACATGAGCTAGCCTACCTGTGGGTCTGACGAATGCGCTAAGGGTATATTGGGTCCAAGCTGCAGCAACCGCAATATTTTAGTGTGTGTTGTGTTCAAATCTGGGTTCGCAGCGTGTCTCCCAAAGCAGAATGCATCCATGGCTATAGGCCTAATGGACAAATTTTAATTCCTATTCCAATTAATTTATGTATTCATTCATTTATTTCTGAAGGAAATTTATACAGCGCCACTCCAGGACACTGAACACAGGCCGGCGCTCTCTGCGTTCGTCTAAATAATGTTATATATATGGCCTAGGCCTGTAGGCTAAATGTCATTAAGAACAAATTCGTCATTTACCAAACATTGCTTTGATGACTCGAAGAGTCACCATGCAGTGGCTTATAATACTCGCGTACACGCGCAGAACCCAACCGACAGATTCCCAAGCTATATATATATATATATATATATATATATATATATATATATATATATATATAGTATTATGGAGTAGACAGATTACAGCAAGTTCAGAGTTCGTGAAGCACGTATATATATATATATATATATATATATATATATATATATATATATATATATATATATATATATATATATATATATATATATATATATATATATATATATATATAATTATATATATACAGGGTGGGCCAGTAGGAATGCACCAACTTTGAATAACTTGAATAATTTTTATCTGAGCGTCTTGTCCAATATATATATATCACATTGAAGATAATTATCCATTTTTTGATTCTGCAAAATATCTACGAGATAATGTTACGACTTTATGAGATAATGCTATTAATATTCGATGTGCCATTTTCTGGCCATAAAACTGCAAGAAAAAACAAAAGTCTGAAACTGAAGACGTCAGTTCTAAACAGTCACTTAGTACTAACAATTAATATCTTGAGTGAATTTACCATCAGTCAAACAAATACTCAATAATGTCCACCACGTGCTCGGACTCTTACTCGTCCCTGGATTGTTGTCTTGGCTGAAAATTAACTCTTGGACTTGTGCAATGTTCGCTGCTGTGCGCGCAGAACGTTTGCGACCACAGTTGCGGCTGTTAGACGTTCCCGTAGCATCAATTTGTTTAATCAATCGATCTAGAGCATATTTATTCCATTTTCTAGAAGGGAATTCTATCATCATCTGATGTGCATTGTATCCTTTTTCTGCTCTTAAAATTCGGATTAAAATTCTATCCTCTTCCGCGAGTGGCGTCATGATGTTCAATATTTACATTCAAAATTGAGAGGTGTGCGCCGCACCGAAATTTTATAACAGTGGTGCCGTATATCAGTGCAAGATTTGACACAGTAGTAGAGTGGATGATTACTTTCAATTTAGTATATTGGGCACGATGTTCGGGTAATAATTGTTCAAGTTATATCCATTCAAAGTTGGTGCATTCCTACTGGCCCACCCTGTATATAGGCCTAGGCCTAGGTATACAATCAAGAATTTAGAACGACGATAATATATGCTATATGTACCGGTACATCCGCTGCCAATCGCTCACATGCAGTTGTTTCATCGTCCAGCAGTCCCTCGCATGGAGATAATAATAATAATAATAATAATAATAATAATAATAATAATAATAATAATAATAATAATAATAATAATAATAATCGTGTTAATTGACAAACTGACTGAAAACCCGCAGTAAGTTACATTGAAACAATTGAAACATGACGGTACAATATTATTATCAAGATCTTAATTAACACACGTCTTGGCAGCCTGTTAAGCGCCCTCTCATTTTACTGCTGTTCCCTATAGGGAGTGGAAGTCTGAATCTACCTAGAGGTTATACCCCGTGATCGATCGAGTCAGTCGATCAAGTCGATCGAAACTCGGCCAAGTCGAGTCGGTCGAAAAATCTTCGACTCGATCGACTTGCAAGTCGAGTCGATCATATGTTTTGACAAGTCGAGTCGATCGTTGTTTCCTCGACTCGACTCGACTATGAAATATTTTCTTACTATTTTTTGCGGCTACTTCACAAAATGACCAACATGATGATTGTGTGACGTGTGATGGCGTAAACGCACAACTACCGTATTAACCTGATTTGAAGTTCAGTGCAAATTATGAGCCTTATATATATGGTGAGTTGGTATAGTGGACGCTGCAGATACTTTTTTCACAGTTTAACGGTGAAAATGGAAAGATTAAGATGCGTTAAAAATGCGCAAGTTTCAGGAAATTTCAGCTCTATAGTCAGTTATAACGACGATCTCAAAACGTTCGAATGTCTGTATGTTAGGACGGGACTGAATGCTTCGACTTTGGCCAAGTGTTTAAAAGTTGCGTGAGCTAACCTCAGCCAAGTAGGCTACATGTAGACCTAAGATGGATAGAATTATACATTATATCCAATATGACCAATAAGAATATTTTGTCATTTCTTATAACAATCAGTGGAAAAGTTTATTATACGTGGCCTACATCTTCATGAAATGAAACGCGTCTATAGCACAATAAGTGAATAACTACTTTAGCAAGCATCAAAAACAAAGCGCCAGCCAAAGGTTGTGTGAGCAATCACTGAGCATGCTTCTGCCTCGGCGCTACAGAGCCAAAACTTGTGTGAGCATTGGCACCTTTGGCGCCATGGCTCCTTGGCCCATGGCCAAGAGATACAGTCCAAGTCGACAAAGTCGACCAAGTCGATCGTTTATTTGCCAAGTCGATCGAGTCGACGAGAGGTCGACTAGTCGACAAAGTCGATCGAGTCGATCGTCGGCCGAGCCAAGTCGATCGTAGCAGTTCGACTCGATCGATCACGGGGTATACTAGAGGTGGTTTATAGGCCTATATATACGGGTATACTACCGAACCGCGACTTTTCAAGATCTATATATAATGCTCTTCAGGCCAGAGTGTTGCCATTCCCCCTCCGCGTCTCTGTAATTTTGGTGGATATATTTTGTTTTGTCTATCAGAATCTGTTCGATAATTCTATAGCAAGTTTGGACAATTAATGTTGCTGACCCTTTTTGTTTTCATGGATGGAAGACGACATGGCGTCGGAAAAGCTCTCGAACGCGTGCAGGACAGGATGTATAGGGTCTTTGTATACGCCTATATGGCCACGAGTCCTTCTCAAGAATCCGTCGTGAACCTGACACGGAGCAGGCTTTTCCCATGGATACATGCCTTCTCTTTGAGCTTAATTTGCCTGCATGCGGATGAACTTTTTCTTCTTGCATGCAGCAGTCTATAACAATCATAGGCCTAACTATACCTGCTATTGAACTTATTGTCAAGCAACATAAATAAAACCATATAATTTTCTACAATAGGCCTATACTTCGCTGTAGCATATAGGCCTATAATCCCTGTATGCATGGACTGAGTATAGGCCTAAGTCTGCGCTGTTAAGTAACTTCCACAGAGTTGAATTGCTGTTTAACGACGCTTTGTCACAACAAAGATGATCAACGTCTCCCTCCTCCTTTTTCCAGGTTTGAGATTGGCACCACCCGAAAACGGCAGGGGCGGAGTTAGCCTATAGTCACGACTGACGAAGGATGTATATATATATGGTGGACAATTAGGGCGTATATATGTTCGGCTGATAATGTAGACCCCTATTTAGGCCTATAGAACTAGCCTACGTTGCCTATTATTGGACAGTTTACTGCGTTATTTCCCTGACGTAGTAGGTCTATAGCAACAGAAAAGCTCCTGCTGCCAAGCCAAGAACTGGAAGCCTCGATGAATCATTAGCAACAAGTTAACAACTATCCGAGACAATCATTGTCAATCAAATTTTTGCAAAAAATATCGAGTTTATATTATGCTGCATTTAAATATAAAAAATATATTGTATACTAAATTCTATATTAAAGTAAAATGTTGACGTTATTCTTAATAGGAAATTCAGCAACGTAACTTGGATTTTTCGTTTGGGGGGGGGGGCTTAAGCCTTGAACATGGCAACATTTATACAGTATTCATACGAATTTTAGCTGTAAGCATACAACGGCTTGACTTGTTTGGGGGGCTTCAACTTCGTTTGGGGGGGGGGCTTAAGCCCAACGCTAGATACGTCCCTGAGGAAATTAGGACTTATTTGCATGTGCCTAATTACTAAACAGTCTTGCGAATATCAGTGGTTGTTCTTAATCGAAGGCGGAGTCGCTAAAAATCGATTGACATCTTCATTCTCTGTCGCGATTGGTTGCAGGCAGCAGAGGCCGGCGAACGATGTCAATGACTGACAACTGCGCCGTTAGCCAACCCCTCTTCAACACGCATCCATCTATATATTGCGTTTGCTGTAAAACAACGAATCTGGTTCCGGAATAAATAATTTGATGACGTCTAGTCAAATTAATCAAAATCGAGACTGTCAAGTGGACATTGTAAAAACGAAATAACTTCACTAATAAAACGAAAAGGTCTGCCTTGGCACCGAGTAACTGTAGTCAGTTGGTCTACTAGTAGTTGTGTATAAAGGACTATACGTGAAAGGTCTGAAGTGACAATATGTATGACTTAAAGATTCGCATCCGGGATGCTGAGGATTCCTGTTTAGCAATGGCTGCCACACAGTAGGCCCTAGTTCTTCTTCGATGGGGTAAGTATTGTGATTCTTTATGAATCTAACAATCAGCCCGTAGGTCCGTAGGTCTATAGGCCAATATCATACATTTCTTTAAAAGATTATATAGCCTGTATATTTATATCAGAGGTTCCCAATCTGGGATGCCCATACCCCATGCAGGGCGTGCGAGATGGCATTTCAGGGGGTGCGACAAAGAGGGAAAGTATGTTACTATTGTAGGCCTACTGACTTTACTGTTTACATAAAAAATTTCTAACTTGCATTGTATGAACAATGTATACCGTTATGCACTAAGTTAAAACTTAAAAGCTTATTTTTTTAGTTCAATTTATTCACCCGCAGTACTGTATGAGTGGTTAAAAAATAGAAATTTGGTTTATTCATCTTCGAATGTGATATTACTTTTGTAGGGATTACGAACATTAATCAAACATTTCCTATATACAGGGTGGGCAAAAAAATAACCCCCAAAAGTAAGAATTTTTAAATCAAGTTTTGCTGGCTTAAAAGTAATTCATATTTACGTATAGCAAACAAATTTCACCAAAATATTTCAAACAGAACCAAGGTAAGGTTATATCACTTTTACTGAGTCAATTAATCACTGTTTTTTGATGGTCCAAAAGCATGTCTATAGGGCCTAACGCAAGAAAAAAGTAACAAAAAACGATTGTATTTTACATCTCAAATAATTGGCATCGAACAGACTTGATATTGCTTCACAACTTGTGTTCAATGTGTCCACCATCAGTACCCACACGTTCTGAGTCTCTTTGTAAAGTTTTGATGGCCTTGTTGATAGGTTCCAGAGGTAAATCTTCCCATATCAAATCCAATGCCACCTCCAATTCTCTTATCGTTTTTGGCTTTGGTCGCAGATTGTGGCATTTCTCCAGCGTAGCTCCCCACACGTGATAATCCAGGGGGTTGAAATCCAGAGAGTTTGAGGGACATTGGTCCTTCTCAGTGAAACCAGGGCAATTGACATTGAGCCAATCTTGCGTGAGACGAGCAGTATGCGCTGCATGGTGCGCCGTCTTGCTGAAAGATGAATCCAGCTGGCAGCAGACGCTTGCAATCAGAAATAAATTCTGGAAGCAGGCTAGAAACGTAATATGCAGCATTCACCTTCGCCTTTTCATGAATAAAATGCAGTTGACCTTTTCCACCAAAACAAATACCAGCCGAAACCATAACATGTGAAGCGAACTTCTCACGCTCAACGATCAAGCGATCAGGTCTTGCTAAATGATGTCACAGTTACGTGCAGCTACGCTGGTGCCCCGTTTCTTTTCTAAATAATAATAATAATGATAATGATAATGATAATAATAATAATAATAATAATAATAATAATAATAATAATAATAATAATAATAATAATAATAATAATAATAAAATAGCTTTTAAGGGTACTTTCGCCAGCCAGGAAATAGATGAATAGGGCCATTCCGGACACCTTTTTTTTTACATTAGTTAATATTGAAGTCCCTGAGGGATCCTGTATACCTCGGGGCAAAAAAAAAATAATAATAATAATAATAATAATAATAATAATAATAATAATAATAATAATAATAATAATAATAATAATAATAATAATAATAATAATAATCACATTCAGTGATTTAAAAATTCTTACTTTTGGCCGAAATATTACAATTATTTGAGATGTGACTTAATAAAATCGTTTTTTGTTATTTTTTGTTGCGTTACGTTTTTGGGCCATCATAGAACAGTGAGTGGACTCAGTAAAAGTGATATAACTTTGGTTCTGTTTAAAATATTTTGATGAAATTTGGCTGTTATACGTAAATATGAATTATTTTTAAGCCAGCAAAACTTGATTTAAAAATTCTTGCTTTTGGCGGAAATATTAGAAAAAACCTGTATGGGTTACTTTTTTTGGCCCACCGTGTTTAGGTGCAGGGCCTAGAAAAGGTTGGGAACCCTTGATTTACATGTATATTTGTACATATTTAAATTATAAAAAATGTATGGTTATATTTTATGGTTATGGTTATATATCAGAATTTAGGCTCAGACAGAAGCATAAGTCTTTCCAAAATTATACGAAATAATGAAAAATCATTCCAACTGAAGTGGTCTAAAGTCATTTTGTTTTAATTTTTGAGCCTCAAGTGCAACTTCAATTTTCCGCGTTCTTTTCCAGTCAAAGAACACTAAGTCATAGATCCATATAAGAAACACTGACTCTTTTTCAGGGAAGATTTTCCACATTCATTAATTAAAACTTCTTTATTTAAAAAAACACGCAGCACTAATAACAAAAAACAACGAATAAGCAAACAAATAAGCAAATAAACAAACAAACACTTAGGCCCTATTAGAGAGAGAAAGAGAGAGAGAGAAAGAGAGAGAGAGAAAGAGAGAGAGAGAGAGAGAGAGAGAGAGAGAGAGAGAGAGAGAGAGAGAGAGAGAGAGAGAGAGAGAGAGAGAGAGAGAGAGGGAGGGAGGGAGGGAGGGAGGGATTCAGTTAAAGTTTGATATTAATAATAATTAATTGTAATATAATAATTATGTATGGCCCAATGCATACCTTTAGAAATTGTCCGTTAGGCCTAAATGATACGTAGGCTATAGCCTATCAACGCTATCAACTTTCAACAGAGTTACCAGAAAATTTGCCAGAGTTATCAAAAAAATACGGGTTTTGACAGAGGCGTATACAGGCCTAAGCGTATACTGCAGATAGCGACGCAGGACAGTTTGTGTTGCTAATTAAACAAGTTACAAAATCTCAACTATGACAGTAATTGGTTCATATAGGCTACATCATGACCCAAACTAAACTAAACTATAAAATAATGTACACAAATTAAACTAAACTATAAAATAATGTACACAAATTACGGTCGTTTGTTATCGTTTATGAAATTGCGCAGTCGTTGCATATGGCTGTTTCATTTGTCATCTGAAATGCATGCAAGGTGTTGTTACCTTGCATGCAGCATATAGGCCTAGGCCTACACTCTAAATTTAACAGGACCCACAAGTTGCAGACTTGCAGTAACGCAGACATGCACATTTGGTTTACATATACTTGTTTAATTCTATTATATAGCATTATATGGGAATGGTTTTGTTTGTGTAGGTATGTCCATGCGTCTAAAAGTAACGGAAGGCTCTTCTTTAGTTCGAATACGATACAACACTGCAGCTTCACGCTTTGCGTTCTGTAGGAAATACCAGTTCTTTGGGATTAACCGTTTTCAGCAACAACAGATACTGAGGCCTGCATGCCTTTCTTCGCCGCTGAACACGGGAGTCGACGCTTCTGAATAGGCTGACAGGCCTATCCAGACACGGTTCCCGCAGAACTATAGCGACGTCACGCACTGCTGGTCTTCTCTGTAGCAGATTTATGCATCATAAACTAAAGATGAAGGCAGCGAGGGCCTCCGGCCAAAGTGACGACCAGATTCAGCAACCGATAGATAGACCTCTCCATCCACCTCCACCAATCCAGATCATCACTCGCACCGCAAACAGTGGCGACTGTGACCTTTACTCTGCTGGGACAAGGAACCTCGTCGCCAGCGACCTTGTTGGCTCAAACACCGAAGAACGGGCCTTCAACGGACTGGACGACACCGAGGTCAGGACGAGCAATGGAGGAAGTCCGAGGAATCTCAGCAGAGACAACGGAAATGTCAGAAGCAGCGGTGATGCTGTGACGGAGGTCAAGGACAAGACGAAGAGGAGTGGCGACACGATGAACCCCATCTGCAGCGCCGCCGGGGGTATTGTGATTCAGCCCCCTGCGGCACACGAAATGGAAGCCTTCGACCCGCGAGTGATGACTCTGATGGACCGCGAAAACAACAACTTTCACTCACGAAAGACACTACTTATGGATGCTGCTCCCCATCCGCCGCCGCCTCCTTCCCATCCTCCTCCGATGAGCGCCTACTTCTTCCAGGCGCCTGGACCCAACATTACGCATATTCGAGCGGCTTTTGGATTCTCGGCCTTCTTTCCCCATCGACCGACACCCTTTTATCCCCTAACTGCTCCCCAGCCGCCGGCAGATCATTCCCATCCTTCCCACCACCAAATGATGCGGTCATCGCCCGTCATCGGAACAGCAGATGTGACGTCATTGGTCGGTGGTCATCAACGCCGAAGGGATATATCTCGTCTGCCCTCGGGGGCTCCGGCGGGGGTCGCACCTCCGGGCCAGACGCCCGTCCGAAAGGTCGTTCGCCGCATCTTCACGAACAGCCGCGAGAGATGGCGACAGCAGAACGTGAACGGTGCCTTCGCCGAACTTCGTAAGCTCGTTCCAACTCATCCGCCCGACAAGAAGCTCAGCAAGAACGAGATCCTCCGACTGGCCATCAAGTACATCAAACTGCTCGACAAGGTCATCGAGTACCAGAAGGCGCAGAGCGGCGAGATCTCGCGAGATTCGATCACTTCCGGTTCCGGAAACCCGATGAAATCGAGTCCTAGCGCAGATGGCAGAGAAGCGGACGGAATGGAAGTGGACTGTGCAGATGGAGAGGACGGAGCGATGAACGTTGGGCTTCCTTCGCCCGCGATTAGTTCGGCCGGATCCAGCTTCTACGACGGAGACAGTAGCGCCGATGAAGAGGAGTCCAGCACGTGACTATATGCGACAGAGGACACGTGCAAGGCCAGGTCAAGGTTCGAGTCAGCTAGTGAGCTTGGTATATCATTTATGAAATGGAAAAATGCCAAGGTCCTGAACCATGCAGTGCATCGCTGATAGACATGCCATTTATCTCCCAATATTTGTATATACGCTGGTACCATGGATATTCTAGTGCTTGGTGACAGAGACAGATGTGCGCAAACAACTTAGGTTCGTCATTCGGCTTATACGCCTAGCAAGCTCCAGCCCGAATCGTTGGATTACAGAAGAAGCGCGCTACAGAATAGACCACTGTGCCGCTAAATACTTCGAATGTGTAGCATAAATAGGCCTAACTGCCACTTGTATCTCGCTTTTACTATAGACGGAATGGAGTTCAATTCCTGCAGTATACGCTGCAGAATTTCTCTTATTTATGTCTTCTTCTTTATGTTCTCTGCCCACCGGCAGGTTCGTATGACCAATGACGCCATCGTTCTCTGTCTTGTGCTCTTCTCTTCAGTCCACTGTATCCTTCTTCTTTTGTCATCATCCAGTCTAGCAGCATTGCCCTCGGTCTTCCTCGCGTCTTTTCCCCCTCCATCCTTCCCTCCATGATGTCTCCTAGCAGTGTCTCACTCCTTATAAGATGTGCCCGATGCAGAATTTATGTATACTATATAGACATAATTATAAGAAAATGACCAAATTTATTTAAATTTTAAATTTAACGACACCTGCAATCCTGCATATATATGAGCATTTCATTTTGTTATACGTGATTTCAATTGTAATTCCACATCAATCAGACGAACCGAAGAGTTTGAGATCACTCATTTACATAGATCACCATCAAAATAGCCTACCGGTGTTATTGCTGCTGGTGTTGTTGACGGTGACAACAACGATGATGACAACAATATTGTTGCTGCAGTAATGTCATGACGATGACGATGACATGTCTATATATAAGTCATCGGTTTAGTATAGCCTATATATGTAGCTGTTGCTTTTTATACCCATTTATTGCTTGTTTAATAACAGACGAAGATATTTCTTGTTTTTGTCAAGTGCAACTGTGCAACATCCGCAAGTATAGCATGTTAACTTTTCTGCAAAACAGTATGCAAGTATATTGACCTACGCTGTATTCAGCCTTACTGCCATGGAAATGTTTGATGGATGGGCGTTTCTGTTAAGTTGTCTGATGTTCAAATATTAACAAAAATATATATATGTTGGTCGACAGACTCGGACAGAGTCGTTATTGATGTAATGCTATTGCAGTTTTTGCCGGTATATGCCCCAGATAATAATAATAATGATGATGATGATGATGATGATGATGATGATGATGATGATGATGATGATGATGATGATGATGATGATGATAATAATAATAATAATAATAATAATAATCTTCGTTTAATATTTTCAAACTGACAATTACGCAGTATGATTACAAATCAGTATGAACGGATGATCACAAGTTATTACAGGAGTCGAATTTTAACTGTATACGGCAGCCATGCAAGGCGCCCATCACGTCCTACATCTCATTATCGCAAACGCGCCATCTCGCGAATTGATAGGCTGAATGGACCTTGAGAGGGTTACGGGAGGCGATCCCGCTACCTACTGCACTTCACGCCAGTGATGCTACCACTACTCTATGGACCCCCCCCCCACTACTCTATGGATGCATGCCTACAGGGGCGTAACTTTAGTATAAAAAGTGGGGGGTACCAATACTTTGGTCTAAAAAGTTGGGGTACCAATTTCTTCTCCACTTTCGCTTTTCGCATGGTGACCATTTTGAACACATTCCCCACCAGTATTCTCATTAATTTTCCCTCTGTATCTCAGTATTTTCATACTTTTGGCGGAGACTGCGTTCTCTGGGAAGGCACAATAATGAAATATTAATTGGCATTGTTTAAAAAGTGGGGGATACAGTACCCCCCAGTCCAAAAACTGAGGGGTACGGGTACCCTCGTACCCCCCACAAATTACACCTATGCATGCCTACATGGAGTTTGCTTCTCTCTCCAATCCGTGGAACTTGACCAAGCAAAACGGGTTGCATCTTCGAACTCATGCAGTGTGCACAATTCGTTATGCGACGTTTCCTTCCTACAAGTCAAGAAGGTTCAAGAGTTATTCTGTGTAAGCTAGGCCCCCTAGCAGGGGCGTCCATCCTATGGGGGGAATGAAGCAGAAATCTTCATAGCCTTTTCAGGGCAGGGCTTATTCTAAGGAATTTTCTCAACTGCACAAGAGGAACGAATTATGGGGTCTTGGCGTGCTGTCACCCCAGTGAGGTCCAGGGGCAAAGCCTTAAACCAGGGAGTTCGCCTCTGAAGCTGTAAAGATATGGCAGTTTAAACAGTGAATTCGCCTAATTCTTAGCGATGTTTTAGTGCATATTAATTTTTTCAATTTTATCGCTACCGAGTGGACATCATTAATCAAGGCTGTTGACGATTCATAAAACGGCATCTAGGACAGGCTGGCCTAAACCCAAAGGAATAAGAAAGGAACCTGACATACGTATTACTTTCACATAATTATTTGTTTCACTGAGGTTAAATTATAGGCCTACATAGGCCATTCGCCATATTCGCCAAACCTGGAAGGAAGGCGGCAGGCGACTGCAAGTGGATTTAAATCGTTACTGAACAAGACTTAGACTTTCAGTATTTAATGGTAGCATCTCACAAAGAAGTCTTATAAATGGGTTCTTGAAGCACTCGAAGAGGCCTGCAGGAAACAGTTGGATAAGCTGCTGCAAGCATAGGCCTATTGTACATGTATTGTATTTCAAAATTTATAAAGCGCCTCTACACAGTGCAAACCAATCAGAAGTAGGCCTACTCCCAGTGCGAAAGTCCTCAGTAATAAAGGAAATTTTTAAGACAACGAAAGGATCATGCACCAGATAGTAGTGTAGCCCGGACCGAAGGATGTAGCTGATTCCACAATGAAGTATTTACAAAGGAACGAGATTGGACCACGACCGTTCTCACTCGGGGAACAAATAAGTCAAGTCGATCAGAGAAACGGAGAGGGCGAAAAGATAGTTATTTAGAAGCAAGTCCCAAGTAAGATCGGCAAATATGGATAATTACCTTTAGTTGAATGCGAGCAGTAAGAGGAAGCCGGTGAAGATGTCCAAACATGAATGTGGAATATGGGAGAAACGTGGAAGATGGGCGATTAGTCTGGCAGCTGCGTTAAGAACAGGTTGTAGAAGGGAGAGACGGACTTTGGGGAGGCCAATAAAGAGGGATTTACAGTAATCTTTGCGAGAGCAGATGCAGGCATTGACAATGGAGGTAAAGACTGGATAGGAGACAGATCTTCGGATAGCTTTCAGATGTCGGAGATGGTAGTAGCACAAGTGGACGAGATTATAGATTATGGTCAGAAAAGGAAAAGGAACTATCAAGAATTACACCCAGATTACGGACCGATGTAGAGAAGGTATAAGAAGAACAGCTTTGAGCTAAAAGAGGGTATTACATCTTGGCCAGTTGGGTCTTTGACGGATTTAAAGAAAGCCGGTTTGAGGATAGCCATGCTTGAAGGTCATGAGAGAGAGCATCAATGGGAGCAATAAGAGAGTGCTGAGCAGACTGGGCCATTGCACGCAGGCCTAGGCGTCATCAGCCATCAGTGGTCAAATGTGTTACAAAGATAGTCAGCTGTATAAAGAAAGTAAAGGAGTGAGTTCCTTGACCAACGCTTTGATGTTAATGCTGAACTGATGAGTAGGCTGCGAACTCTTTGGCCACTCTACAACCGTCGGAAAATTTGGAACGAGCTATTCTCTCACCTGGCTCTGTCCGAACCATCTCTTGAGTTTTGGGAGACACTTGAAATGGACAATATCGAAACTCTTCGACAAATGACACTGGCACAAATAGTTCGCTTTCCTGCATCGTCGGATGCATACAGAAATGTGACAACGGTCTTGACCCATCTTCTGGCTGCTAAGCCTCACAGCGCTGACGCTGAGCGTCTCATCAGCACAAGCTCTGCTCTAAAAACTATCGGCAGAAGCAGTATGTCGGTCGATTCAGATAATGAATACTTGTTTATGTATCACAATAATTATGCCGCCATTAATCGTCCTTGTGTGGTTGCAAAAACGAGCGCAGAGAACGAAAGTCACACCAACAACACCAAAACAAAGTTAGTTTAAGGGGACATTTCCAGTTTTTGGAAGCGAACAGGCAGAATGCGACTACACTATTGGTCAATATAACCCCGCCACTATTGCAGAACCAACAGCATTTTGATATCTGAAGTTAATTATGCTCGCCTAGGTGTGGAATTGCGATATTTCTTGTGTGTGCATTGCAGGCTGTCTGTTCTGTTAGTAGTTAAGATTTATCGCATAACATGTACTTGTACATGTTATGCAGGCGCTTAATTAAAGAATAAATATTATTAATATTATTAAGTTGCAGCCACAAAAGCAAGGAAGCCCTATGTTCCAACTTACTCATAATTGTTTCGGTTTTAACTTTATTTAATGTTACAAACTGGCAACTGTAACTGCTGTGTGCTATTAATCTCGTTTGACTACTCGTTATTTGGCTTATTTCGGACTCAACAAACCAGCAGCCTGGTTTAAATATTCCACGTCTTTATCTGCATTTTTGTATCTTATGCCATTACCGCAGTCTATAGAAGTTTAAATTAAAAGTAAATTCACTGCACTTAGGCCTAAACGTGTCTTATATTTTAACCAGAAGCTTAATTATTAGCTAATTTTGTCGGTTTATACAATTAGGCTACAAAAAGTAACTGCACAAAATCTGAATTTTAACTGCACAAATTTCTTTCCCAACTACACACTTTGTGTCCGGCTGCACGTTAGAATAAGCCCTGTTTCAGGGGGGGGGGAAGAAGAAATTTTCAGTACATTAAAGTTAAACGTCTGCTCATTCTTTCCATTTCAGTGATTAATCAATTATTAGTCAATTTCATAATGTTGGCGTATCGTACGCGGCATATTCAATCTTGGACCATAGGAGGTTCCAGTGTTTTAATGCAACAGCCCACATATAGGCCTACAGCCCTGTATTGCCCTCTTCTCCGCGATCCCTTGCAGCCCCATCAACCTTGCAGAGCTGACTCCAGGCCGGTAGGGTGGAACACAGGCAGGCAGGCAGGCAGGCAGGCAGAGAGGAAGGCAGATAGCAGCCCGGCTGCACACAAAGTCGGCCGGTATCAGATTCATCGCCTCTTGAGTGATTGCGGCGAAGGGGTGAATGAAGGGTACTCTTTGGTTGATGTGGCCTCCCACAAGATGAGATACTCTGATTTATAAGCGTTTCTTAATTTTGATGTGCTAATACTTTGCAATTTAATTTTACTAATAATCATGCCCAGAGACAATGTTTTAATGAAGTATAAATGTTGCGAGCCGTTATGCGGCATGCTTATCCATAGTGACAAATGGCGCATACATTGTACTACACACCACAAGTGGAAGACTACAAGGCATGTATAAATTGTACACAATTTATACATAGCTCGGTTTGCACTATACCCACAGGTAGTGCAAACCGAGCTCGAGGAGTTTCGACACACATATCGCGGCGTACAAGACCTAGCTTGTGCATCTAAATGACTTGATTCCAGACGATGGAAAACTGGAACTAATTCAACTAGACAGTGACAATGATGACGAGCAAAAGAAACATCTCGAAAGGACAATGGATTGAAATTCTGATCTCCCTTGCGGTGAACAGCTGCTCAGCTGAGCGAGTAATGAGTCGCATCCGCATTGTGAAAAATCGACTGAGATCAACCATGGTTGATGAATGATTTGCACCTCGGACAGTATTAGCCTGTTAACGAGATGCTACTCTATCACTAAAACTATACGAAATTGTTGATCGCTTGGCTACGCACACTGCTGCTCTGAAGAAGCACCAGGTCCTGTTGTAATTTTAGTACTTATGTTACTACGTTTGTACTGTCTGGCCGCTATGGCGGTATGCCTCTGTCTTAACATAACTACTTTCAATCCACTCTCCTTTCGACAGATGTGTCGAGATCTGTTGCTCGTCATCATCGTCAAGCCTTCATATTTATAATGCATACGGTAATGTTGCTTTATTAGCGAACTGAAAGTTACAGAATTCAAGAGTAAAATTGTGCTTCAGAGTTCGGTAATCGATATTTTCTCTTTTGTCGACAGTCGGCCAATCGTCTGAGGACGTCGTCGTGGGGGGGGGGGAACTCATTACATCTGGGGGTAGGTGGGGGGAATGCGTCATAGGCGTAAGGGGGGATGGACGCCCCTGCCCCCTAGAGACCTATAAATGTCCCTTAGCCATTGGGGCTAAGTACAAAATCTTCCAGTTAATCCCTACTTAATGTAGTGCATAACTTACGACATTATATTATAACTAGTGTATTTGCCCGTCATAATTATGACGTGACGACAGTGTATCATTATAGGCCAATATGTATTGTTTGTTAAAATGCTCTGATCGCCGTCGTCAAGACGACCGTCGTCAAGACGGCAGTACTGACGTCACAAACGGTTTCACAATAGAACAGAACCCGTTTGTGACGTAGCGTCCACCCGACGGACGGACACTATATGGAAACTATATGTATAGATAGTATAACATAATTAAATTTTCCACATCACTGCCCCTTCTATTACGACGTAAAATGGCAGTTCTGTAGGCCTAATACCTTCGTCTATCATGTGGCCTATCTTCCATTACCTCCAAGGAAGGTTCAGGATTTGCCGTTTTCTTCAGAGAAGCAACACTGTAAAACTTTGTCTATAGGGAGCTGACTCTGCCTCTTCCCGGTGGCCACGTGGGCAACGTCTTGACGTTTTATCAGAACAGGGTTCATTCCTTTTCCGGCAACGGTCTTAATCATTTTCTGTAACTTCTTTATACAACGGTCTTTTTCTTCGCCACCATTCTATATCTCTTAACCTTGAATAGTACTTGGAGTCAGTCGCTAAGGAGTTACCGACTGACTTGATGCGTTAGCGACTGACTTAGCGACTCAGTCGACTAAGTCGCATGCCTATCGACTGACTGAGTCCCTTAGACTTATCGACTGACTTAACGACTTGCTATCAACTTCTCATGTAATCAGGTATGTCTATTGAACATACCTGATTACCTAACAATATCATGCATTTTACCGCATACTGCACTGACTGTGCTATCGTCCGCATTATTACAAAGTAGTCAGAGCTATTAGCGTAACATTGTGCATTTTGGTGCTACAAGCAAACAAATTGCATTTTTGTGCTCAGAATGAAATTCTGAACAAAACCTGATATAGTGCCAATTGAAAAAAAGAAAAAAGTTTTTCGAGTTTTTTCCACGTTTTACCTTATTGGATCAGTCTCAACCAAGTCACTAAGGTTGGTGTAAAACTTGCTCATTTAAAGACAGAAGCATGAAATTTGGTACATGATAACAACATATGATGAGGTCAAATGTTAGCTATAGGGCCATCGCAGATTTGCCCCGTGGCCTCAATGGCGGCCATTTTCCAAAATGGCCGACGCAAAACAGAGATTATTCAATATCTCAGCTTTTAGTTCACTTAGAATCGTGATCTTGGTGTCTAAACATATATATTTAGTGACAAGGATTCTAACAGAACTACTTGCAATTACTTATCCCTCAGTGGCAGCCATTTTCCACAATGGCCGACGCAAAACAGAGATTTTTCAATATCTCAGCTTCTAGTTCACTTAGAATCGTGATCTTGGTGTCTAGACATACATATTTAGTTTTATTGGAATCCTTGTAACTAAATATATGTTTAGACACCAAGATCGCGATTCTAAGTCAACTAGAAGCTGAGACATTGAAAAATCTCTGTTTTGCGTCGGCCATTTTGGAAAATGGCTGCCACTGAGGGATAAGTAATTGCAATTAGTTCTGTTAGAATCCTTGTCACTAAATATATATGTTTAGACAACAAGATCACGATTCTAAGTCAACTAGAAGCTGAGATATTGAAAAATCTCTGTTTTGCGTCGGCCATTTTGGAAAATGGCTGCCATTGAGGCCACGGGGAAAATCTGCGATGGCCCTATAGCTAACATTTGACCTCATCATATGTTGTTACCATGTACCAAATTTCATGCTTCTATCATCAAATGAGCAAGTTTTACACCAACCTTAGTGACTTGTTTGTGACTGATCCAATAAGGTAAAATGTGGAGAAAAACTCGAATTTTTTTTTCTTTTTTTCAATTGGCACTATATCAGGTTTTGTTTAGAATTTCATTCTGAGCACAAAAATGCAAATTTTTTGCTTGTAGCATCAAAATGCACAATAATGACTTTTTTTGCGCTAAGTGACTGGACTAAAGTGCCTCAAACGAGGGATGATGAAGGTAAGTACCCCTGACGCACCAGCCTCCGGACTATATGGCCTAAATTCCATCTAGGGCCTCGCGCATCTATAGGGTCCGCTCGCAAAATCCTCCATACGGGCATGCAATAAAGCATCCTACCAACTGCAGTGGGGGCTGTGGCGCGCATCACATCAAATGGGGGCGTACCAATGGAGCCCGAGGGCGCGTGAATTTTAGGTCTGTTTCACTGAACTTGCTCATATTAGGCCTAGGTTATACCTGTGTGCCCAGGCAGTAATGTGCTCAAATTCCATCTTAGTGGTAGTGATGCTTGATGCGGGGACTGCAAGGTAACAACCATCGGCACATTTAAAAATGCGGTAGCTTTTGTTGATTGGTTTTAGCCTCAGTCTAGTCCCAGGTAATCTACGCCTATTGAGCAAAAGAAATTATCGTGTGTATACAAAGATGAGTTTGGGCATTGGGTAAAAATAGTAAGTAAATATTTCAGAGTCGAGTCAAGTCAAGGAAACAACGATCAAAACATATGATCAAAACATATGATCGACTCGACTTGCAAGTCGATCGAGTCGAATTTTTTTCGACCGACTGGACTTGGCCGAGTTTCGATCGACTTCATATATGACTGACTCGATCGATCATGGGGTATACATTATACAGCACACAAAGTTTTTAAAAAGCCCTCAAACTAATAATTTTTCAGGCCCCTGCGTATTATGAGGCCTTAAGCTTTAGCTCTTTTAGCTTATAGGTAAATCCGGTACTGGATGCTTGTATATAACTTCTGCTGGGCAGTGGCGGCGCCGCATATATGTTTGTTGTACGGCTTTTGCCGTACCACTTTTTAAGGTTTCACGGAGAAAACATAATTTTGCCGTACACTTTTACCCAGACCTTCTAATTTGCCGTACTACTTTTCAAATCGTGGCGCCGCCACTGCTGCTGGGGTTCAATTCTCGGCATGGCTTAGCACCATACTTGAGCAGCACTGCACGAAAGCTCTGATGTATAATCTGGAGCTATGATGGTACACAAGGAAAGTGTCATAGTTTGTTTCAGGGACATTCACGGCTCGCATTCCTGTATTTCTGTGTTAAGTCAGGTAAGAAGACTTTAACAGTGTAGGCCTACTTAATAGGCCAAACGGGTCATCCTGAGGTATGGTGGTCTATACAGTAGCGCGCCCGATCTGTAACACGACTGCGGGTTTGAGTAGACAGCATGTAACGCTATGAACAAGTTGTTCACACATCCTGCAGATGACAGAACAATATAATATAATAGCTTTCCTCCAAAGTATCCGACTAGACTGAAGCTCAGGGGGCCAGTGACGTATATAAGGCTGCCAGAACTTTCTCTGCTCCCATAGAAGTCCGCTACTGATGAAACAATGCAGTAGCTACTCCAACAGCTGTGTCCATGGGCGTGAACTTCACTGTGGCTCTGCACCCCTAGGAAATGGTTGCTTAATGTGCGCGCACCTACAAAAGTAATATCACTTTTGAAGATGAATAAGTCTAATTTTTATTTTTTTTAACCACAACTTGAACCACATACACTCAAACAGTACGTACTGCGGGTGAACAAACTGAACTAAACATAAGCTTTAACTCAGTGCATGTGCATAAAATGTAAATACAAATTGAGCAATTAGAAACAATTATACGGTAAAACAGTAAAAAGTCATTGTAATAGTAATGTACTTTCCCTTTTTGTCGCACCCCCTGAATGCCATCTATTATGTTGGGAACCTCTGAGCTAGAGGGTCCAGTGACAGGGTAATATGTCCAAAATGGTCTCCATGCGAAAAGCTAACGTGAAGAATAAATTGGAACCCCTCCACTTTTTAGGCCAAAGTTAGGCCCTGGGAAGAGTCAGGTTTCCAGATTGAAGCGAAAGACGGTGTCTCGGTTTAAGAGTTGCAAACATGAGGAGGTAGAGAGTTCCAGATGAAGAGACCGAAAACTGTGAATGAACGCCGACCAAAGACAAGACCAGGGCTGTAGGCCTAGTCGAGGGTATACGCGGGTATACAGCGTGTACTCATCTCTAGAGACCGTATACTCACCTCACACAATATTTGTTTATTTGTATTAAACTGCTGTAGCGCATACTCACAAAATACTGTAGCGTATACTCACCTCTAATTTTTTTCGGAGAACTATATCTGTAGCGTGTACTCACCTCTAATTTTACCACTACAACCCTGGACAAGACGTGTACCAGGAACAACATTATGCATCCCAGCAGATGCTGATCGAAGAGAGAAGCGACCTTTACAGAGTTGCATGGTGTGACCATGGAAGTTGAGCTGAGTTCAAAGGCTTCAAACGCCCTACCATTCGTACGCTTTTCCTGACACAAGCTTTCTTCTTCTTCTTCTTCTTCTTCTTCTTCTTCTTCTTCTTCTTCTTCTTCTTCTTCCTCTTCCTCTTCCTCTTCCTCTTCCTCTTCCTCTTCCTCTTCCTCTTCTTCTTCTTCTTCTTCTTCTTCTTCTTCTTCTTCTTCTTCTTCTTCTTCTTCTTCTTCTTCTTCTTCTTCTTCTTCTTCTCTCTTCCGTCACGATGAGTTTTCTTTTACAAGATGGCTCCATTTTTTCCTGTCTCTGATAGTACGGTATCCTGGGCCGTTCTCATGTTCATGTCTTGTTATTTCAAGATCTTTCATCACATTTTCCATCCATGTCTTTGTTTGTCTTCCTCGACTACTTGTTCCCTCCACGTGGGAGTGTAAAGCCCTTGCTTTCTGTATACCCCTTTCCAAATAAAAGATCAAAATCCTATCCTTCGAATGTAGACCTATAGCTATCCTTAATTGCGTAATTTTCTTGGACTCCCTAGGGCCTATTGGTTTTCGACTTGACTCTGGATTTTGGCTTGCACAAGCAGCAAAACGATTGCATAGCAGCGACCAATCGCCGACCATCGATTGGTGCTTTAAGCATTATGATATTGACGCTATAGAAGTTCATAGATTAGATTAGCGTCATGTTTTCTCTCAAGGAATCTATAGGCCTATAGTATAAAAAATCCTTGGTTTGTTACTTTTTTCCTTTCTCTTAATTGCATGGTTGTGTACCCGAGGTAGAAAATCTTTCACATTTCTCATCAATCGATATGACGTCATTTTGATTCTCTTAGTAACATGATTCATTTCCTTCGATACGTCATAGGCTATTGTGTAATTTTTCTAACAAGTTGTAAGAACGTTTCTGTGGGTATTAGTTTTCCTGCCAAACTATTTTGCCCTGCTGCGTTCCTTTGATATTAATTTCCTTTCAAGACTAGTACGCCGCTACGCGGGTCACTGTTTATTTGTAGTGCTTTCTCTGTAAGTCCAAATGCGGTTGTAGATCCCGATACACGAACGAAGAGTGGTGCCTTAAACCGATTCCAGGGAGGCATCCTTAATTATTCACGAATCGTAGTCGTAATTAACTCCAAATTTCTAAAGCGTTGCACTAAAGCTAAGCGCAGGGAACAAGCTTATTCACGAGCGCTGCGTGTTGCGTGTCCGATTGGTTCTCCAGAGATGGCCAAGGGAAGAAGTTTTACGAAGTTAATGACTTAATTTTCCCGTCTCTGTTTTTCCCGTAGCGCCTTTTGCAGAACTCATATAGAAGTATGCACACAGTATACACTCACACATAAATTCACCTGCCACACGAAGGCAGGTTGACAATCCTCTTCTCACCGACAGTGTGCGGTCATTGTACTCATTTTATGGATGCGTTTGGTATGGGATTAGGTGGATCTAAGTTAGACCTCCACTTGGAATCTCTTGGACTTTCGCTTGGTGTATACGGCCGAGACGACGCGCATGCGCTCGTAGTGCCCTGCGCCTGGCGTTTAAGTAGTTTCTTTTACCAGTACGATTACGATAAGTTGTTTTGAAACATCTTTCTGCCGTGATGGGACTTTGAACCCCGACTTCTCGGTTAATAGTCTAGCAGACTACACCCTCTAGGCTGTCGAGAGAATTTAAGTAAAACCCACACTGGAGAAAAGTCATAGAAATAGTTTCGTATATAGGGTCTACGTCTATGCGAGAGCCCACCAGTGGTGACTTGTTCCAGTCATCTCAGCAGTATTTGCATACGTGTGGTCTTTTGATCCTAGCGGCCTTTAAGATCACTTTTGCTAAATTGCTAGAGAATCCAAAGCTTTTGTTGGGCACCTGAAAGGTGCTACATAAAGAATCTACATAAGCTCACACATACATATGCACATGCGTACCTGCATACATATATAGGCTATATACATACATGCACACATATATGCATGCAGGCAATTATGGTTGGAAATCAACAATTCTATCAGGTTTATATAAGGAATCTACTCAGAGGCGCTCCCGACCCAGGCCAGATCGAAGAGAAATGTCTTAAGAAGACCGTAAAAGAACCAGAGAAATCCATAGGAAAGGAGCGAATCTCAAGAGGGAGATCGTTCCAAATGGCAGAGGTCCAAACACCGAGAATATCCTGCCTTAGAAGGAGCATAACCCTTCAAATAAATATAACAAACAATGTGAATATACCAACTTCAATATATTGAGGAAATACGTTTCATACATGCCAGCTGCATGTCATTTAACATGATATTTACACACAACATATGCAAAACTAGCAGATATTTCACATAAGAAAGAATTCGTGATAACAATGATAACAAATCGTGATAACAATTGTCTTTCAATATTTATCCACCAATGGACCCACACCCCATCGACCCACCTATGGACCCCCACCAAATCCAAACATAATATAACAAAGGAATTTAAACTATACATTCAAACGAAACTAACCCATAGGACATGGAAAAGCATATAGCCATTCATTGATTATTTATACATGCTAACTGCTTGTCTTTTCACATAATATTTGCACACAACAAATGCAAAACCAGCAGATATTTCACATAAGAAAGAATTCGTGGTAACAATTGTCTTTCAATACTTATCCACCAATGGACCCACACCCCATCGACCCACCTATGGACCCCCACCCTATCCAAACATAATATAACAAAGGAATATAACTAAACTGTACATTCAAACAAAACTAACTCGAGGACATGGAAAAGCATATAGCCATTCACGGACCCCCACCCCATCCATCCATCTCTCCTGAGGACATGGCAAAGCATGCAGCTAAAAAATATCACAACGACATGCCCACAAATAAAGCCACTGGGTGATGAACCCAAAAAATAGTCATTCATGGACCTCCACCCCATCCATCCATCTCTCCGGAGGATATGGCAAAGCATGCAGCTAAAAAATATCACAACGACATGCCCACAAATAAAGCCACTGGGTGATGAACCCAAAAAATAGCCATTCACGGACCCCCACCCCATCCATCCATCTCTCCTGAGGACATATCACCACTTGGTGATAAACCCAAAAAATAAAGTAAGTAAGTAAGTATCACAAAGACATGTGATATGCCCACACATAAAGGCACTGGGCGATGAACCCTAAAAAATAAAGTAAGTAAGTAAGTATCACAAAGACATGTGATATGCCCATTCATAAAGCCACTGGGTAATGAACCCAAAAAAAAGTACGTAAGTAAGTATCACAAAGACATGTGATATGCCCACACATAAAGCCACTGTGTAATGAACCCAAAAAAATTAAGTAAGTAAGTAAGTATCACAAAGACATGTGATATGCCCACACATAAAGCCACTGTGTAATGAACCCAACAAATAAAGTAAGTAAGTAAGTATCACAAAGACATGTGATATGCCCACACATAAAGCCACTTGGTAATGAACCCAAAAAAATAAATAAAGTAAGTAAGTATCACAAAGACATGTGATATGCCCACACATAAAGCCAGTGGGTGATGAACCCAAAAAATAATGAGTGATGAACCCCAAAATAAAGTATGTAAGTAAGTAAGTATAGGTCCACAAGGAAAACTAGCAGTGGCTTAGTGGTACCAAAATAATACAGGTGAAAAATCACAAAACACAAATAAAGCCACTGGGAGATGACCCACCAAAAAGTACCATATAAAAAATAATAGCTAATATTACAGCTCGTAACGCCACTGGGAGATGAACCACCAAAAATACTATATGAAAAATAATAGCTAAAAATACAGCTCGTAACGCCACTGGGAGAAGAACCACCAAAAAATACTATATGAAAAATAATAGCTAAAAATACAGCTCGTAAAGCCACTGGGAGAAGAACCACCAAATAATACTATATGAAAAATAATAGCTAAAAATACAGCTCGTAAAGCCACTGGGAGATGAACCTCAAAAACTACTATATAAAAATAAAAAAAAAACTACTATATAAAAAAAATAAACTACTATATAAAAAAATAAAATACCCGCCCCCCCTACCCATCCATCCATCCGTCCATCCATCCACCCACTAGCCATTCATTCATTCACCCACTCATTCAAGCGACCATCCATACATCCACACACCAACCCAACCACCAAGTCATTCCTTCATTCTTCCCTCCAGCCATGCACACGACCATCCATTCATCCACTCGAAGTGATTCATTCGTAAGTCCATTCATCGATTCATCCCTACATCCATCCATGCACGATAATTCATTCACTCATTCATGATTCATTCATTCACCCACTTACGTCCCGGCAGATTTCTCTGTCTGTGTATCCATACATCATACATCAATGCATCCATCGATATATGCATTCATCCATTATCCGTCTCTACCCACACTCATCGACTCATCCATTCGTCCATCCAAGTAGAGGCTCAAGACGGAAACCCTGACTGAATGTCCGAGCTCTGCTCAAAGGTTGAGAGTAAACTGGCGCTGTATTCATCCGACCACCTCCATCCTCTACCATCCATCCACCCATTCATACATCCACCCACCAAGCAAGCAAACGGTCACCCACTAGGCCATTCAGCAATTCATCCATTCCTCTCATCCATCCCTACATCCATCCATCCATCAAGTCATAATTCATGTATTCAACCATTCATCCATCCATCCTAACACCAATTCACCCATCAAGTCTTCATTCACTCATCGTTCCAACCACCCTGTTTGAAGATCGAAGTTCTACCAAGATATCGAAATCCGGTCTGAAGATCCAAGCCCCAGAAATGCCTAAAGAGAAAAGCTTTGGCCTGTGCTGTTATTTTACCAATAAAACTTATCTTATTATGGCTATTTATAAAGCGCCGCTCACAGTATACACTATTCAGAGGCGCTCCCAGCGTGACAGCCCCGAGGAAAAAGGAAGGTCTTCAGGCAATGGAGAGAAGAGGGCGAGATCCCAAACAATATCTTGCTACGGAGTGAGTGGGTAGGTCATTCCATAATGAAGGGCCAAGGATGGCAAAAGTCCGACGCTGAGCCAACAAAGTCTTAGCCCGAGGGAGGAGATCAAGGCGGTCAGCAAACCGAGGAGGGCGGGAAGAGAGAGCAGAGAGAGGTTTACGCATTAGGTCACTCTCGACTTTACACTGACAACATCCTCTCATCTAATTATACCTTAAATGCATGCCTCTCAGTATGCCTTGACTCAGAGCTCCAGCTACTACTTTCTAGCTTCTTTCCTCTGCTATCGGTCTCAGCAAGTGGGTATTGGTATTGCTCGATCGGATCGTTCTATCTATACAATAACATACAATACAACTGTATTTTTATATTGCCCTCCTTACAAAGTTCAGAAGTGCACACGACCATACGCCCGTTAAAATTTTTCGTAATAATAATAATAATAATAATAATAAGTAATAATAATAATGTTCGAAAGCTTGGCAGAAAAAGTGGAAATCTATGGATACTGTCGATCAGAACAGAAATGTCAAAAATGCTTAGTTTATGTCAGGGTATTTTTTATATGCTAACTGTTTCCCTATACCAGCCCTCTCAAATCTGCATACCAGTCCTTGCCCTTTTCCTCAACAGTGAATTTTGTCCATTTTAGTCCCACCAGTCGCCACCAATGATGAAATGATTAAATAAATTCTATTTTATTATGACCTTGAGGCTTGAAGGTCAAATCCTCATTAATAATGAGTTTTATATATTTTGATAATTTTGATAATCTGACTGTCTGAAAGTTCAAATATTTGACTCACTAATAATGAGTTTTATATATTTTGATAATTTGACTGCCTGAAAGTTCAAAAATTCGACTCATTAATAACGAGTTTTATATATTTTAATAATTTGACTGCCTGAAAGTTCAAATACTTGACTTAAAATTACGCGCGAAAAATGTCCTTTTTCAAAATATCCCCACAAGTGGAAATTTCTTTTAAAATGCTCTGTTTTAGCTTTCAACAAATCATGGAAACCTGTGGATAAGGGCGATCTGAAGAAAAATGCCAAAATGTTAATTTATCTATCAACAAAGCCTGGAAATCTATAGATAAGGGTGATCAGGAGAGAAAAGCCAAAAAATGATCGAGAAACATTAAACCGGTCGACCTTTTATGCCAAGCACTCGAACATAACAGCACACGCCTAAGATTTTCTCTTTGGAGGCATTGGAGATCTAGGCCTTGGATATCAGGCTGGATTTCGATATCTTGGTAGAACTTCGATCTTCAAACAGAGTGGATGGAACGATGAATGAATGAAGACTCGATGGGTGAACTGGTGTAAGGGTGGGTGGGTGAATGGTTGAATACACGAATCATGACGAGATGGGTGAACGGATGAAGGGGTGAATGGGGGAACGGATGAATTGCTGAACGGTCTAGCGGATGCCGTTGCCGCTTGGTGGTAGGATGGATGAATGGAGGATGGATGGGAGGATGGGTGGCGGTCGGATGGATACAGCGTCAGCTCACTCTCAACCCTTGAGCAGAGCTAGGGCATTCAGACAGAGTTTCCATCTCGAGCCTCTACTTGGATGTACGAATGGATGAGTCGATGAGTGCGGGGAGGGGCGGGTAATGGATGTATGCATATACTGATGGATGCATTGATGGATGATGGATGGGTACACATACAGAGAAATCTGGAGGGTTCGTAAGTGGGTGAATGAATGAATGATGAATGAGTGAATGAACGATCGATGCGTGGATGGATGTAGGAATGAATCGATGAATGGGCGTACGAATGAATCACTTGGAGTGGGTGAATGGTTGGGCGTGTGCATGGCTGGACGGAAGAATGAAGGAATGACTTGGTGGTTGGGTTGGTGTGTGGATGGTCGCTTGAATGAGTGGGTGAATGGCTAGTGGGTGGATGGATGGACGGATGGATGGATGGTTTCAAAATAATAATACATACAATAATACAAACAATAATAAAAAAAATAATAATAAAAATAATACCCGCAAACAATAGAGCCGGATGGATGGGGCCTTAGGGGCCATCCACTTAGTATGTACACATATTCGGAAAATTACTCCTTATAACACCTAACAACAGACCTAATGCATATCAAACAGACATACCTATGGGATACGTAGTATAAGACGTAGCCTATATAAGCTATAGACTAATATAGACATGTCGACATATAGATATGTCGTTTGTAGCTAATGTAGGGACTGTCGATCTATGAATGTAGGTCTGTATAAGGGTACGCCTATAGGATCTATTGTATATAATATATAGCCTAATATACATAGATATATCGTTTATAACGAATGCAGGAACGTATACAGGTCTGTAAATATATAGCTAATACAGCGATGGTCGGCGATGGCCGTGGGGTCCAAAGGGATGGGCTAGGTCAAAGTGCATCGCCGAAAGGAGTGATCTACGGAAAAGAAAGAGAATCGGGCTAAGTGAGTCGACGAGGACAGTCGTGATAGGGGAGTCGACAAGAATAGTCGAAGAAGAACGGTCGACGAAAAGGAGCCGAAAGGAAGACAGTCGACGAAGGGGCGTCGGGTGAATGCAGTCAACGGAGACCGATATTTTAGTCTACATCTTGGGTACTATACGGTATCTTAGGATGTCCTGTCATTGGTCGAAGTGGCACAAGGTGACTGACTGATTTGAAATACACTTGGGATATTCGCTTCCGAGATAATATAAAAAAAGTGCATGGCTCCTGTGTCGACCATTAAAACTGGGCCAAGCTAACATGGGAATTGATAAGAAAAAGGGGCTGCGATGGACGTCTACGTCCCACTAACAGGGCTCCCGTGAGATGCGGGCAGAGATGAATCGACTGCATGGAGAAGGAAGGGGATACTCGTACATCCCTGATGGAGTCACAATGGAAGGTGAGCACTATAACACCGGTGCCCCTCCCCCCGTTTCCTATCCATACATAAATACTTAAAGGGTGCATACATAAATACATAAAGTATGTATACATGCATGAGTGGCCCATAATAAAGTATCATTAGCCCCCAAATAGGTAACATATATGAGCTTGAGTTAACCCCCTCCCTCTCCGTGTGTACATACTAATGGATGGCCCCTTACCATACTTCCAACCTTAGGACGGATTTAGGGTCCCCTCGGGTCGATGGGGTTCCCAGAGTCCAGCTGTGACGCAGAGATAAGGCATCTGAGTTCGGTCCCTTTGGATTTCTTGTTCTTGACTGTGGACGTTAGGGTGGATGGCAGCAGCAGCATTTGTTTTGTGGAGTTGATTCAATGTGAAGACAGGATAATGTTAAGTTCTTCTCTAATCCCTTGCTGTTTGCCACTGCTGAACTGTTTGAACCATTTACAGCTGATGATCGAGTATTTGATCTATTGGCGATCACCAAGGAACCACTTGTTGCAGGAAGAGAGCGAATGCTCTGACCACTGGATGAGTTTACAAAACTCTTCCTATCCTTGACTTCTTTGGTACCAGTTGCATCAGATGCAGATATACGGAGTTGAAACAGGAGGGATTCTTTGTCAGGCGTGAAAGACTTGCATCAGAATCGCAGGTCACTGCGGCGGACTTCTTCGGAAGGTCACCAGAGCTGTTCCGGTGCTGCTGCTGCTGCTGCCATCTGGAGAGATGTTTCCGTAGTTCAGCAGTTAATGAAGTATTTGTGGAATGTTTCGCCGCGAGGAGCTCTAAAAGTCTGATGTTCTGTGATGTTAAGCATAGGTTTTGATTCACTGGAATCGACTGTTTCTCTACTGCAGTCCATTGTCCAAAGCACTCTTAAAATCACCAGCAGCAATAGGAGGCGATAAGGAGGCTTTCAACTGCATTCTGATTCAGAGTCTGAATTTCTGGTAGGGGACAGTCCTTTCCCCTCTAGCAACTGTCGTCTGAGATTGCAATTCACTTCCTTCAGCTGACAGAGGCTCAGAAGTGTTGGCAGATTCGTTTGAGCCGATTCGTTGCTTAATGGTGCTTGCTTCTTTTCGCCTGTGTTGGTGGCACAACTCAAAATGCTTGAATTCACTGCGTCACAGCTGTTGGGTGAAGGTGAGTTCGTAGATGGATAAAATCGATTATACAATGATCGATCCAACAAAAACTGTCATTTGAGAGTTTTTCACAAGTTTCGTTTGAAATTTGACTGGTAGTCTGGACAGTCCTTTCCCCTCTAGCAACTGTCGTCTAAGATTGCAATTCACTTCCTTCAGTTGTCAGAGGCTCAGAAGTGTTCTTTACAGAACTAATTTGGCAGACCTCGGGAACGTTTGAGGCAGTATACATGGGAAAAGTCTTTGATTTATCGATGATAATTGTACGTGGCTCCCAAGCTTTGGCACCAGTTTGTTGTAACCTCGTGAAGGCGGAGCCATCAACATCGACATCATTTCCTCAAGTTTCAGCTGAAAATATATTGGGAGTTGTGGCGATCATTTCGTTGTGAGCTTCCAAGCCAACTGGTATAACAGCTGAAGAACTGCAGTGCAACATTTCTTCAGTACTTGCCAGACATTTGAACTCGGTACTTTTACTGCAGCAATTATTGCCACTAACATTTAAATTTATAGCCTGCGACAGTTCGTCTGAGGTTTTTTACTGAGCAGCTTCGTGTCATTGTCGTTTGCTGGGAATCTCTTTTCTTGAGAAACTGACCGTTGAATACCGCTACACCATTAGGGGAATCTTCAATGCTAACACGAGAATCGTAATTCTCTAACACTTCATCACTTTCTGGTTTCAAATTCCTCCTGCTAACTTCTTGTACCGATTCTGGTCTATGCAAGATATCGCCTGCTTTTGATTCCAGAACAAAACCAGGTAGCTGACTCATATTATCAACTGTAACTGCCTTCAAATTCAATTCCTCTGCTGAACTGGAGTCTGCATCATGTGACTCAGTCACTGACTCTACACATTGTTCTGAAGTCATAGACCTATTAGAAGGTGCAGCTGTTACACAAGCATTTGGTCTTTGCACTTCTGGAACTACAAACTTAACATCTATACAATCCAATACGATTTCTCCATCGTAACCAATGTCCGGCTCACAGAAACAGTCCTCTGCTTCTGCACCCAGAGCATCAGCGTCGTCTTCATCATCCACAGACTTGGTACATGGCAGTTCAGATTCCAAATTTTCACAGATTCTTAAGCATCTGTCTCTTCTCCTACTGCACAGGGCACAATTCCACATGATGAAAGAGAGCTAACACCAGAGTAACCAGTCGTGGCATCATTCAGAATACTTGATGAGACAGAGTTACCTAACTTAACGATGAAGGCGAAGTTGGTTTAGTAGAGGAAGCTGCCTCAGAATAGACCGGCATTCTTTGAGCTTCACAGCCACTGCTGAAATCAAAGTACACAAAGCTTTCAGACTTAAAACAGAAAACGTCTAGCACCAGTAACTAGTTAGAAATTTACTGCAAAACATTCATTTATTCTCTAAACCTCAAATAGGCAGCATCATTTTCTCTGCACCGGATACAGAAACACAAAAAAGACTAAGAATAAAGGCTGACAAAAGACCAGACAGAGATGACCAAAACAAGAAAAGGACGGTTGTGAAAAAATATGAGCACTTCAAACGACCGACCATAAGAGCTACATGCACAAACTTCACCATTTAAAGTCTAACAGTACAGTTCAAGATTCACAATAGACCAGTCGGTACTGTGAACAAATTACAGTTCCAATTAAGAGTCATTGTAGTCTAGTACGGAGGCTTTTCCATGGCTTAAAAGGCTCTATATAAATGTCCAGACCTAAGCACACACACACCTACACACACACACACCTACACACACCCACACACACACACACACACACACACACACACACACACACACACACACACACACACACACACACACACACACACACACACACACACACACACACACACACACACACACACACACACACACACACACACACGCACCTACACACGCACACATGCATCACTGAAGAATCATAACCATAATATGGCCAGTGGAGCTATTATTGTCAGGGTTCCAATATGATAATATAACCTGTGTCTTTTGTTAGCTGTGTCACCAGGTTTGTTGTCAAGAATGTGTGCCATCCCTAAACTTGGTGGCTTGATGTACCGACCAAACTGAGCCAAAAACTTCAATTGCCAATCAACTTTTAATCCTAAACCTAATTTTCAAAACAAACCCTGTATTTCTTCAGCACCCAAAAAGCTAAGTAATAAGAACCAGCTTATACATGGTGCTTTATAAAAAAAAGAATCGGTTAGTACTGTATGGTTATCCAAGGCTCATCAGTCATTTAATCCTATCACAAATTAAACCACTTCACCCAGTTAGGAACGTTCTTGTCAAGTATGGTGTTATTATAATTTAGAAGTTTAGGTGCCATCCATCAAGCATAACAACTCTGCACGGGATGGGATGAGACCCAAAAGAATTACAATCACATGAATAAAATCTGAGCAATCAATACACTGCAGCAGAAGGTCAGGAAACGTGTTTCATGGTTTTGAATGGATTTGTTCAAAGCAGAGGATTCAAAAACGTACAGAGACATGGGACAGAGATAGATATAAATGTGATAAATATTTCTGAAGAATAGCCAACTGTGAGAGTTTAAACTTGGGACCTTTCAGTAAGCAGGACATCTCTAGCTAAATATGTCTAATTAATGTATATAATCACACAATATATACACAGTTGCATGCACATATACATACACATATTTATACATGTGCAAGTGTGTATATATACATAAATATATGATTAGACCAGTGTGCTTAGTATTCTTTTATCATTAGATATCCCTCGATTGTCTTTGCCAGTCATGGGAATCCTCTGCTCATGCAATAGCTTACATATCAATCAACAGTGGTGATCAACTTACTTAATTCTGTAGGCAAATGGTTACACCTGAGCTCCACACAAGGTAGACATTTGACAGGGACCCCAAGTCACCACTCATTCAAGCCTAAGCTAAAGCGATCCATTAGGTAACATTAATCAAAAGCTTGCCGCCCCTCCTCATTTCTCCCCCCTCCCCCCCAGTCAGACTTTTGGCAAAAGTGTGAGATACACTGAATGTGGAAGAAACCTCAGGCAAAGAAGAAACTAAGCAAGTCACACAGACAGACATATCTGATATACACACAAATCCAAAAGCATATCACATATCTGTGGACAGATCCTATCTGAAATAAATCTCTTGTCTTTAGACATCTGAATCCATGTATGTACTGTGAAGTACTGGTATAATTATAAATTGCAAATATCCTCACTCTATCTTCAACATATCACATTGCTGTAGCGGTGGGATGTAGTCTCAAAAACAAGTTTAGCAGCTTTCTAGGGCATTTACTAGTTCACTATGCTTAAATACTTAATAAAATATTAGAATATTAAATAATTAAAAATTAATAGTTCATAATGCATAAATACTTAATTAAATATACGTAAAAATCCACATATATTAAGATAAAATTCATACCACAAACTCAGAATGGAAAAGGAATTCAAACTTATTTTCTTACTGAGAAAACACTCCTTGATATTCAGAAAGAGTCACTCATGTTACATCACAGGGACAGACATCAAATGAAAGGCAACAAACGAAGCCAACCACATACCTGGTGGATGTGGTACTGTGGCGGCTTTGCCTTGGTCTTTCTTTTTTTGGTGTTGTTTTTTATGTCGAGGTCTCCTCGTTTCCGGACTGTCGGTTGGCCTGTTCGTTGCTGCGGAGGCTCAATCCGAAGCGGCTTGCCTGACAGATGGTTTATGCCAGGGTGCAGAAAGCCTTCAGACGGGACCGTAAGAGATGCGCTGAAATGGTCCTTGAGGAGACATGGGAGCAGGAGGAAGCGACACTGTCTCTGGAGGAACAAGAGGAATTTTGGAGATCCATCTTCTCCTCACCTTCGGAAAGCTCGAGAGGACTGGTCCATCGTGGATCCTGTGACTCACGGGGAAGTGGCGAAAGCTTTAGCGGACTCAGAAGAAAGTGCGCCGGGACCCGACGGAATAACCCTCGGTGAATTGAAGTTTCCCCCTCGCCTGGCTAGCCGCATACTACAACTTGTGGCTCCTGCTGGGTTATATACCCAGACAGTTTGCAGATGGGAGACAATACTCATTCCCAAGGGCGGAGATCTGCGGGACCCGGCAAATTTTAGGCCAATCACCATGGCCTCACGTGTGACGAGGGTCTTTCACAAGATCTTAGCCTCTCATCTGACTGCGAAGGTTCCACTCGATCCGAGGCAGAAAGCGTTCCTACCAGTTGATGGGTGTGCTGACAACATCTTCTTGCTAGACAACATCATAAAGGTGGCCCAGCGGCAGAGAAGACCGGTGTGTCTGGCCTTCATTAATGTGGCCAAAGCCTTCGACTGTGTTTCCCATGAGACACTGGCTATAGGTAATTGAGGGCGTGCCATCGCCGCTATTGCAATACGTCATTAAGATGTACGCCAACACCTCGACCGTCCTCAAAGTAGGAGGTCGAAGGATCGGTCCGATTAGATGACCGCGGCGTGCGTCAAGGCGACCCCCATCAGCTATCCTTTTCAACTGCGTAATGGATGAGGTCCTCTCGCAGCTGAGCCCGGCCATCGGATACCACCTGAATAAGGAGGTGATGGTCCAGTGCTTGGCGTTTGCTGATGATTTTGTCCTGGTCGCTTCAACTACAGAAGGTCTGCGGGAACAGGTCAGTAGGGTCCAACATGCGCTTGGACTGGGCGGCCTCCGACTGAACCCAGCGAAGTGTGCCACCCTCCGAATTGACATTGACGGGGAGGCTAAACGCTGGGTGGTTAATCCCTCGCCGCTTTTGACCATCGACGGCGAGTCAGTGAGGTCGCTCGACATCGTGCGCAGACCTACAAGTACCTGGGACTGCAGACCGGACCTCTTGGAATGAGGAAGGCCCATGGGGACTTCCTCAGAGTGGGGCTAGACCGGTTGACGCCTGCCCCACTAAAGTCCCAGCAGCGCATGTTCCTACTGCGCTGCCATTTAGTGCCTAAGCTGTATCACGGACTCGTTCTCGGGGAGATGACAGCCAAGTCCCTTGAGCAGTTGGACCGATTGGTGAGGGCGGCAGTCCGCAAATGGCTGCGGCTGCCGCATGATACTCCCATCGGCTTCTTTCATGCTAAGGCGGCTGATGGCGGACTGGAAGTGCCACTCCTGCGTCGTTACACTATATCACCGTTGAAGGACCGCCGCATGGCCAAGGTGAAGGAGTCACTGGACCCAGTAATGCAGAGCGTGACAACAAGTCCACTCTTCCTGGGAGCGAGGAGGAGGTGCGCAGCGGTGGCGAAGGTGGCCGGTCGAGAGTCGAGTAGTGGCAGGTGTAGCCTAAGTTCTGCATAGAACCACTGTAAACATAGAACAAAAACACAGGATTTTAACTTCAGAGTGATAATAGAGTGAGCACTCATTGACCCTGCAGCTACAGGCACCACTGTAAGAAGCTACCAATTCAGATTCAGTATTCAAAACCAGCAATGTTCAGCACCCTGTTTTATAACAAGATGTGAACTGATGATGGATAAGGATGATGATGATGATGATGATGATGATGATGATGATGATGATGATGATGATGATGATGATGATGATGATGATGATGATGATGATGATGATGATGATGATGATGATGATAGTAACGATGGTGATGACGACGACGACGACGACGACGATGACGATGATGACCTTGACAAAAGAGTGATTTTAGTGCTTTGAATCTTACAGGTTGGATCACCCTGGACAGGCTGGACTGCTGGATGCATCACCAGTCAGGGCTGTGTCACTGACACCAGGATCACGGCTGATGTCTGGAGCATTAAGGATGGACAGAGGGAATGTTGGGGGTCTGGACAGCTGGACTTCCGGTAAGAAGCAAGTCGAGAACAGATGGTTCGAGAGTTGCTCAGCGGAGTGTGGACGGCATCACCTGAAAAGACCAGCCGGAGCAACATAGATCTAAAATGACTTAGTGTACATCACCAAAATTTCTGGGCCCCAAAGCTGCAAATAGATGACCAGCTTAAACTCTGGCGCTATATTATTTCGGGTTCTCAGAGACCAGGATGTTAAGGTTAATCATTCATTCAGAGAAGTGATTCATTCGTTCATTCATTGATTAATTAATTAATTCAGAGTGCTAATATAGTGCCTTTCCAAGGTAGCCACTCTGATTGTAATTGTAATTGTAGTCTGACATTTATAAAGCGCCATTTCAAGATAAAACTCATCACAGCCGAATAATAGAATAATACAGACTTCAGCCACTTGCCAACCTGTGGAAGGGATATTAAACTGAGCTGCAGCTGTCGAGAAAGGTGATTCCAGCTGGTGGGCCCAACATAGGCAAAGCTTCTGGACTGACCTGTAGCAGTAAGCAGACGAGGGACAGTCAGGAGTCCACGGTCAGCCGACCGAAGCATGGGCGGCGATCCCGGGGGCTCAAGACCCCTCACCTTTTAGAGTGGGGGGGGGCACACCACACATTTGTCCCCCCTCCCAAATTTTGAAGAAACACCAAAAAAGGTCAGCAAATTTTCAGGCAAATGACCTCTTTTTTGACCAGTTCAGGTCAAAACTCTTTTTTTGACCAGATCATTTCTAAAGTGTCCCCCCCACCTGTCAAACAAGATCGCCGCCACTGGACCAAAGGGTAGGAAGAGGGATTTTGTTACTGAGGGCCAGTGAATAAGCTGGTTCCCGCCATTTGGGTTTTTCAGGTGCTATAGAAATCTCGAGATTACGATTACGACTATAGTACCTGCATGGACTTCCATCTTCGCCGTCTCGAGCAGAGTAAATTCAGTGCGTCAAATATGAATTGAGTGATTTCGTTGTAGTACAAGTTGAGACTGTTCCAGAAGGTCCGGCGAACAGAGTCACTGGATGGTGTGCTACCGTTGAAGACGATCTGTCCCACGACAGTTCCTTTGGTGTTCCTCGGCGTTAATCACGTGGCTATGCTTCATATCTGCCCTTAAACCGTTCGTGCACTTCCACGTAACGTTGAACACCGTCTCTGCAGCTGTGCCTGGGAGAAAAAGAGGCGAGCAGTCAATTTCCCAACGATACCATATCATTTCCATACCATTTCCCTACCATTTCCCAATCCTACCATTCCATTTCCTTGCCATTTCCCTACCATTTCCCAACCCTCCCATACCATTCCCCTATGATGACGATGATGATGATGATGATGATGAGAAGGACTTGCTCATTGTCCCTACACAGTTGGCGCTGAGCAGTTGTGAGTGAAGGACTTGCTCATTGTCCCTACACAGTTGGCGCTGAGCAGTTGTGAGTGAAGGACTTGCTCATTGTCCCTACACAGTTGGCGCTGAGCAGTTGTGAGTGAAGGACTTGCTCATTGTCCCTACACAGTTGGCGCTGAGCAGTTGTGAGTGAAGGACTTGCTCATTGTCCCTACACAGTTGGCACTGAGCAGTTGTGAGTGAAGGACTTGCTCATTGTCCCTACACAGTTGGCGCTGAGCAGTTGGGAGTGAAGGACTTGCTCATTGTCCCTACACAGTTGGTGCTGAGCAGTTGTGAGTGAAGGACTTGCTCATTGTCCCTACACAGTTGGTGCTGGGCATTTGTGAGTGAAGGATTTGATGTGAAGTGCTGTAGTGTAGGTAGTTTAGTACAGTATAGTGTAGTGCATTGTAGTGTAGTAGTGCATTGCAGTGTAGTGTATTGTATTCTAGTGTAGTGTATTGTTGTGTATTGTACTGTAGTTTATAGCATCATAGTGCAGTGCAGTGGGTGTGTCATATTGTATTGTACTGGAGTGTAGTGTTTTGTAATGTAGTATAATATTTCTTTCCCAAGTACTATAATTTTAGAATGGGGTTCTGCTTATTAACGGCCATCGATTATATTATACCCTGTCATTGCAAGATATATACAAGCTTGCTTCTGGATTAGATTAGATTGGATGAAGGGATTAAGCTGCTCAATGCAAGATTATGCAATGTTAAAACAATTGAATATTATTCGTTTACTGTTCATTTCTCGTTTGTTTACTTATGATCTGTTGAGCTAAGTGGACGTTTTTATTCCAGGAGAAAGAGATAAATTAATTAATCTCTCGCTTTGGCTCTGTGCCTCTATATGTCTCCGAAGGTGTCTGTCTTTGCCCTGTGTCTGTGTCTGTGCTTCTGTCTCTGTCTGTGTCTATCTCTGCTTCTGCTTCTGTCTCTGATTCTGTAGCTAGATCTGCCTTTGTCTCTGCCTTTGTTTCTATAACTCTGTCTCTGTCTATCTCCATTAGTGTGTATCTCTGGCTCTGTAGCTAGCTCTGCCCCTCTCTCTCTGTCTCTGTCTGCCTGTCTCTCTGTCTGTCTGTCTCTCTCTCTTTGCCTGTGTCTCTGTAACTCTGTCTCTGCCTATATCTCTGTGTCCCTGTCTCTGTCTCTTTCTGAATACGCTTACCTGATCTCGATGACTGGCGGCGCTGTGTCATTGCGGTCACGTTGGCGACGTTGACAGGCGTCACGACTTTCACCAGATTCATGACGTAGACGTTGATCACGCACTGGCCGTCGGTTTTATTCGTGTGTGCCCGGTCGAGAACGGTCGCAGGGTGGAGTACTTCTGGGGCTCTACCAAGGTATCGTTGATATACCGTCGCCCCAGACGATCCAGTAAGCGTGTCGCTCCAAGTGTTCAGTCGTATGGTGAGGTTGGACACCAGCGCAGCGCAGAAGAAACGATTGGTTGATACACTGAGTCCGGTGATTTGTTCCTGATGTCTACTGTAGCATAAAATAGAGTTAAATACATTGAGCTGGTCGAAGGTAACGTTAAGATACGTACAGGTGTTCAGATGAGGTATTGTAAGATAGGACAGTTTAAGACCAGTGTTTAATCTAGACGTCTTTGGGGGGAAATGTCCCTCCCCAGGATTGATGTTCCCCAGAGGCCAACAATATTATAACGTAGAACCCTTTCGGGGAGGGAAATTCCCCCCAGGATACAAGTTTGTCCCCTCCCGAGAGGTGAGTAATATACTTTTTGAGAGATCAATTCCTAAAAAAAGTCGTTAAGGTTTTTGACAGAGTAATTCATATGGAAAAAGAGGTGAAAAGGGGACGAATGACTAAAAAAAAGTCTGAAACTTTTTGGGAGATGAAATTTTTTTAAAAGTCTGAAACTTTTTAAAGATGGATGAAATTCCAAAAATGTCATGTGTAAATTCGTTGGTCCCCCCAGAAACCTTGTTTCCCCTCCCAGAAGAGGGGGACTAGATTAAACACTGGTTTAAGACAAAGTTAGACAAGGTAAGATAGCACTACAGAAGGTATGATAGGGCATGGTATGCTAAGGTAAGTAAAACTGAAGCAAGGCAAAGTAACATAAGTTCAGAGAAGGTAAATGAGGTATGGTAAGATAGGACAGGTTAAGACAAAGTGAGATAAGGTAAGATATCAGTAGGTAAGGTATGATAGGGCAGGGTATGCTAAGGTAAGTAAAACTGAAGCAAGGCAAAGTAACATAAGTTCAAGGAAGGTAATGCAAGGTAAGTAAAGATAAAGTGAGGTATGGTAATGACTAGATGTCTGTCTCACCTTTCCCCGTTTGCACCATGATGACATTTCTTTTCAGAAGACGACAGTATTTGCAGAAGATGGAAGTTGATTTCACAAGATGACTCATCTCTTCACCAGAATATTCCCTGGATCTGGAGTATGGTGTGAATAGCTGATTCATCTCTCCAGAGGAGCATTCTTCGATTACCTTTGCAAAATAGAGTAACACATGATAAATTAAGGTACAGCATTACCTTACCATAGATGATATCGCATAAGGTATGGTAAGTAAGGCAAGGTAAATGCATGGTAAACTAAAGCAATGCAATATAATGTGTCATAAAGTAAGCCAAGGCAAGGTAATGCATGGTAAAGGTAATGCATGGTATAGTAAGCCAAGGCAAGGTAATGCATGGTATAGTAAGCCAAGGCAAGGTAATGTAATGCATGGTATAGTAAGCCAAGGCAAGGTAATGCATGGTATAGTAAGCCAAGGCAAGGTAATGCATGGTATAGTAAGGGAAGGCAAGGTAATGCATGGCATAGTAGGGGAAGGCAAGGTAATGCATGGGAAGGTAAGTCAAGGTAAAGTGAGGTATGGTAATTACCATATGTCTGTCTCACCTGACAGTTCATTTGCAGCAGATGACACGTGGTTTCAGCAGACATAGTATCGGTTAAGAGGAGGAGGATTCCTCTTTCATGCTTTAGTGGATGACTATCCATTTCAGTTATGGATATTTAATCTCATCTGGAAACAAATTTGGAGCAGACGATTGAGTTCTTTTCTGAGTGGTTGACTAAGTTCATTTGCAGCAGGTGATTGAGTCCGTTCTGAGCAGTTGACTGAGCTCATTTGAAACAAACGATTGAGTCCGTTCTGAGCAGTTGACTGGGTTCATTTGCAGCAGGCGATTGAGTTCCCTCTGAGCATTTGACTGCATTCACTGTGAGCATTTAACAGAGTTCACTCAGAGCATTTGACTGAGTTCACTGTGATAATTTGAGTTCACTCTGAGCGGTTGACTGAGTTCCCTATGAGCATTTGACTGCATTCACTGTGAGCATTTAACAGAGCTCACTCTGAGCGGTTGACTGAGTTCACTCTGAGCATTTGACTGAGTTCACTGTGATAATTTGAGTTCACTCTGAGCGGTTGACTGAGTTCCCTGTGAGCATTTGACTGCATTCACTGTCAGCATTTAACAGAGCTCACTCTGAGCGGTTGACTGAGTTCACTCTGAGCATTTGACTGAGTTCACTGTGATAATTTGAGTTCACCCTGAGCGGTTGACTGAGTTCCCTATGAGCATTTGACTGCATTCACTGTGAGCATTTAACAGGGGGGAGTTCACTCTGAGTGGTTGACTGGGTTCACTCTGAGCGGTTGACTGAGTTCACTCTGAGCGGTTGACTGAGTTCACTCTGAGCATTTGACTGAGTTCACTGTGATAATTTTGAGTTCACTCTGAGCGGTTGACTGAGTTCCCTATGAGCATTTGACTGCATTCACTGTGAGCATTGAACAGAGTTCACTCTGAGCGGTTGACTGAGTTCACTCTGAGCATTTGACTGAGTTCACTGTGATAATTTGAGTTCACCCTGAGCGGTTGACTGAGTTCACTCTGAGCATTTGACTGAGTTCACTGTGATAATTTTGAGTTCACTCTGAGCGGTTGACTGAGTTCCCTATGAGCATTTGACTGCATTCACTGTGAGCATTTAACAGAGTTCACTCTGAGCGGTTGACTGAGTTCACTCTGAGCGGTTGACTGAGTTCACTGTGAGCATTCAACAGAGCTCACTCTGAGCATTTGACCGAGATCACTGTGATCATTTAACAGAGTTCACTCTGAGCGGTTGACTGAGTTCACTACTAGCATTTGACTAAGTTAACTGTGAGCATTTAACAGTCACTCTGAGCATTCGATTGAGTTTATTCTTGACAGTTGCCTGAGTTAACCTTTTGACCTGAGCTGCCTTTTTAGCAGTTTGATGAGTTCACCCACCATAAAGTAAATCATGACTGAGTCCAATTACACCAAATGACTAAGTTTCTGTTCATGACACGTGTTTGCCTTAATTAAGTCATTCGTCAGAGGGCGCTTTTACAATTGCCACAGTGACTACTACATCATCAAAACAGAATTACCCAACATTAAAAGCATACTACAAAAATATAAGCTTCTTTCGTTTGGCCATTGTACATTTAAAGTCCATTTAAGAAATTCGAAAACATTAGCAGAAGCAGATCGAATTACCAAGACAGTAGTGTGCCAATGTACAAGTGAAAGTTGTGAAGGAGGCTGATAAAACTAGGTGGTCGATCATGTAAGCTATCAGTTATCATACGTCCAACTAGAAAAATTAAAGTTACTATCGCTTGTTAGAATACTCGTTCATTACAAAAAGACAATAGGCCTAAGCTAAAACACAATACGAAAAAATATAAGCTTGTATCGTTGTGCCAATGTAACTCTTAGATACAATTCACCAGAATACTCTGTTCGTTCCCTGTAAAACGGCCATAGATGAAACCTATATGAAAATTCTAATTCGATTGCTAATTCGCTGATTCACATGACAAAATGACATAAAAACACTCAGGCCTACTAAGGCCACCGTCCTACTAACACTCAGATCTAGCGGAACCAAGATGAAAATACTAACACGATACCTAGTTCAGTGGTTCAAATGACAATATTACCTAAAACACTAGGGCTTAACAAGGTCACTTTCCTGCTAACACAGATCTAACAGAATATAGATGAAAATACTAATTCTATACTTAGTTCACTGGTTCCAATGACAATATTACCTAAAACACTAGGGCCTAATAAGGTCACTTTCCTGCCAACACAGATCTAGCAGAATCTACTTGAAATACTCGATACCTATAGTTGAGTGGTTCAAATGACAATATTACTAAAAAAATACTAGGGCCTTAAAATGCCGCTGTGCTGCTAACACAGACCTAGCAGAACCTACTTGAAATACTCGATACCTATAGTTGAGTGGTTCAAATGACAATATTACTAAAAAATACTAGGGCCTAGAAAGGCCACTGTTCTGCTAACACAGATCTAGCAGAACCTACTTGAAATACTCGATACCTATAGTTGAGTGGTTCAAATGACAATATTACTAAAAAATACTAGGGCCTAGAAAGGCCACTGTTCTGCTAACATAGATCTAGCAGAACCTACTTGAAATACTCGATACCTATAGTTGAGTGGTTCAAATGACAATATTACTAAAAAATACTAGGGCCTAGAAAGGCCACTGTTCTGCTAACACAGATCTAGCAGAACCTACTTGAAATACTCGATACCTATAGTTGAGTGGTTCAAATGACAATATTACTAAAAAATACTAGGGCCTAGAAAGGCCACTGTTCTGCTAACATAGATCTAGCAGAACCTACTTGAAATACTCGATACCTATAGTTGAGTGGTTCAAATGACAATATTACTAAAAAATACTAGGGCCTAGAAAGGACACTGTTTTGCTAACACAGATCTAGCAGAACCTACTTGAAATACTCGATACCTATAGTTGAGTGGTTTAAATGACAATATTACTAAAAAATACTAGGGCCTAGAAAGGCCACTGTTCTAATAACACAGATCTAGCAGAAACCAGATGAAAAACTATCCTAACTTTAAAAAATTACATTCATATCACACAATGATTCCTAAATTACAATAATTTATACCTTTAGAGTATGAATCATAGCAGCTGCTGTGTTTTAAAGATGGACCCTGAGATAATAATAATAGTATGCAATAATAAAATAATAATAACTGATGCTGAAGAATAAGATAATAATAATAATTGACAATCAATAGCAAATAATAATAGTCTGTAATACAATAATAAAATAATAAATTTGAAATACAATAATAAAATAATAATAACTGACACAGCAACACTCTGTGTACACCAAGTGCAAAGGTTTACAACAAACCTTAACCTAAGCTATTATAAAAACGTTGAACGACAACGTTCTATAACAAGAAAAGGAGCCACATAAAAATCTAAACTCTAACAATGCTCAAACGTGGAACAATTAATAAGGTAAAAATTTTAAAAAGATGTTATCCTTAGTTTGCTTGCTTTGATTTCGTTTCTGTTTCAACAACTAACTATAAAAGTATAAAAGGCATTAAACAAATAACATAATCTATAACTCTGGAACAATACAACTAGAAAATTACAAAACAGGCCAATCACCCGGCCTCCTCCACTCAAACCCTTTCTACCGCACTCGCCTGCTCCGGGTGTCTCCAGCGCCTCAATAGACGCGATCCCCAAGTGACCCTTCCCTTCGAAGCTTTACCCTCCGTAGGGCATGCTCCTCCCTCTTGACGAATGGCATCACCCGCAGAGTCCTGACCGCGACTCACCCTGGTCCTGCGCCTGAAAGAGGGCCAGCGTGGCAGTGGAATGCATCCACAAAACAGACGCCGTGCCCCTGAACCCTTCTGGTCGTCGCTCTGCAGGACCTCTCCCTCGTGGGATTCACCCTTCACAACCCTCACCTCATCGGTCAGGTCCTGACATATACAAGTGGCCGACTCTGCCCCAGCAGCACAGGCTGACTCGGTCTGAACAGATACTTGTTCGTTGACCACGATGGCTATCGACAGGTCACCAGATGTCAGCTCTGTTCCAGCTGGAACAGGTGGGTGGTCAGCAATCGGGCCCTGGGAATGAAATGGATCACCACACTCGTCGGGGATACCATCAGATGTACCACCAGTGTGGACAGGTGGGTGGTCGATAACCGCGCCCTGGGAATGAAATGGATCACCACACTCGTCGGGCATACCATCAGATGTACCACCAGTGTGGACAGGTGGGTGGTCGATAACCGCGCCCTGGGAATGAAATGGATCACCACACTCGTCGGGCATACCATCAGATGTACCACCAGTGTGGACAGGTGGGTGGTCGATAACCGCGCCCTGGGAATGAAATGGATCACCACACTCGTCGGGCATACCATCAGATGTACCACCAGTGTGGACAGGTGGGTGGTCGATAACCGCGCCCTGGGAATGAAATGGCTCACCACCGTCGTTGGTGATGCCAACAGGCGTATCATCACCCTCACCCATGTCAGGCAGCGGCGGAGGTACAAAGATTAAACGGACGTCTGGGCCGTCCACGTCAAGACTCCCGTCTGGGTTAATGGGACCCCCGTAAAGAAAAATTATTCCCACGTCTGTGTGGACCATTCTAGTCAACAGATCAATTTCATAGTGAACTAAAGGACGTGGCTGGCTCTCTGTCGCACTGGGACCCCCCTCCTCAGGTTTCAAGGGATGAAGGCAGACGCCTTTCAGGGTCTCTTCCTCCTTAACATACACCTTTGTGACCGTCAAGTCCTCCGACCACCTCAGGGTTTTCTTCACCCTTTTGTCAAAATGGGAGTATCTGGTTCTACCATAAGCTGTGGTCTTCCGTAAAATGCTACGGGGCAATGGGGCATCCGACGATAGGCACGAGACTACGGAAAGAGCAGGGTCAGGAGTGGCATCAGGATAGGAGTGTACAAGTGTCGAGTCATGAGTGGCAGTAGAAGGGGAATGTCCAAGTGTTGGGTCAGGAGTGCAATCAAGAGGGGAGTGTCCAGGTGTTGGGTCAGGAGTGCAATCAAGAGGGGAATGTCCAGGTGTTGGGTCAGGAGTGCAATCAAGAGGGGAGTGTCCACGTGTTGGGTCAGGAGTGCAATCAAGAGGGGAGTGTCCAGGTGTTGGGTCAGGAGTGGCAGTAGAAAGGGTGTGTCCAGGTGTTGGGTCAGGAGTGCAATCAAGAGGGGAGTGTCCAGGTGTTGGGTCAGGAGTGCAATCAAGAGGGGAGTGTCCAGGTGTTGGGTCAGGAGTGCAATCAAGAGGGGAGTGTCCAGGTGTTGGGTCAGGAGTGCAATCAAGAGGGGAGTGTCCAGGTGTTGGGTCAGGAGTGGCAGTAGAAAGGGTGTGTCCAGGTGTTGGGTCAGGAGTGCAATCAAGAGGGGAGTGTCCAGGTGTTGGGTCAGGAGTGCAATCGGGATGGGAGTGTCCAGGAGTGGCATGAGAAGGGGAGTATGAAAGTGTGAAGTCAGAAGAGGCATTGGAAAGGGTGTGTCCAGGTGTACAGTCAGAAAGGGTATCAGGAGGGGTAGGAGATAAATGAAGGGATACAACCTGATCGCCGGCGCCCGCTCCATCGTCGGAGCAAGGCAGCACCCCGTCCACAGCGGAACCCTCGTCGTCCGTCCCCGAGAACACCCGGAGAAGACGATCGACAACAACTTTACGATTCATCGTCACAACAAAGAATTCGATAATTCGTCAAACCACAAGCAAAAATTCACTCAGATTCAACAGATCTTAGAAAGGCACAAATCTAAATCGCTCATCAAGAAACTCGCTACTAAGGCGCGCCAGACGAAAGTGACGATGACGTAATCGGCACAAATGAATTAGAACACGGATATGACGTCATTCATATTTAAAACCCTGAAAATCTTTAAAACGACTCAATTAATTTATAATTACCGATAACGACGCTTATTAAAATAATAAGACAAGGGCAATAATATTAGTGATGAAATATCGAATATATTTAATTAAGTTATAATGTTTGCCAGAGCTGTTTCTGCAGGACCGCTTCTGGAGTTTGCTCATTTATATAGCGCCAAAATATACTAACAAAGCATCAGCTGATGATGTAGATACAATGCTGTCACATTATGTACGTTTGTATGTATGTGTATACGCATGTGTGTGTATGCATTGAGTGTATGTATGTATGTATACGAATATATATATATAGGCCTATGTTCTTTCTCATGGACCACCACCAGCCAATTTAGGTTAACATGCTACTTTAATGCAGTACTGGGAAATATTAGTGATGAAATATCGAATATATGGGAGGGGGATAGAGTAGTGGTAACACTCATGGCCAGGAGAGCATAAGGTACGCGGTTCGACTCCCGTAACCCCCCTCTAGGGCGGTGCCTTGTATGGCTGCCAAACCGTGTTAATTAAGATATTGATTGTACTTTCATGTTTCAATGTAATCTTACTGCGTTTGTCGGTTTGAAATAATAAAGAATATAATTATTATTATAATTATATTATAAAATACAACACACACACACAAACACACACACCACACCACACACACAAACACCCACACCCACACCCACACACACACACACACACACACACACACACACACACACACACACACACACACACACACACACACACACACACACACACACACACACACACACACACACACACACACACACACACACACACACACACACACACACACACACACACACACACACACACACACACACACACACACACACACACACACACACACACACACACACACAGCGGCAACGACCAAAACTTAAAACTATCGAAGAGAATGACAACTGGTTGAAAACTAACAATGGTCATCGTCAAACGAAGACAAAACTTCGTCTAGTTGACAGAAACAAAAGACCTAAACCCCAGTTCGAGCCTTCGCATTTCCCGCCAAATGACTAAAAGGCGTAATGTAAATGTATACGTTTTTACACAGCGACCGTATGGCCTCAACCCTGCTCATCTCTCAACGAACTGATCGGGTGAGATCCTTCACCACCGCTGCCCGTTTGAATAATCGTCACACCATTTAAGGTCCCCGTGTACGGACCGTGCTAGCCGGAGATTTAAATCTCTGAAATAAGCCACCTTCGGGAAGTGAACCGCGATCCGCATGCTCTCTTATACAGTGGAGTATGGGACACAGCCTCCGCTCTAGTGTCTAGTTTAGCAAAACAGATTTCCACCGTAGCGCTGTGCCGTCTCCTTGACCCGACCTACCCAGACTCTGACCTGACACCGAAACAGACCAGACTTCAATTGACACGGCGCCAATGTAAAGCTGGTCTCTGACGTCACACTGACGTAGCTTTTGTTCGGCGCCGAGAAACTCAGGAGATTTCAGATTTACATTTCCATTACAATACAGTCAATGGCCGCTGCTATTAATTGTGCAAGATTATAGTTTCATCGAAAGGCCCAGATTCCCAGAAACAACCTCGAAAGTCGCATTCGGGGGCGTCTACACCATAGAAACCTTGGAGCAAATGCTCCATCCAAGAAATAGGGGGGATCTGTCAGTGTGTGTGTGCCACCATTTTAGGGGGAACGGGGAGGGGGAAGAAGAGGGGGAAAAGGGACGTTGCTCCAATGACTTGGGGGGGGGGATAGACGCCCCTGGACGCACTTAAGTCTTTTAATAAGTTTTGACGGCACAGCTGTTTGTGATTCTTTCTAATCTCTGATCATAGTTAAACTACGAAAGCAAGAATCTTGTAATCATATCAGTGCTTGATAATAGCCGTTTAGTCGTTTACCTCACGAACCTGTTTTGAAAAATCAATGATATTAAAGTACAACGGACTTCGAGAACATTTTTAAACAGTATACATCGCCATCCTCATTGATTATTCATCTTCCGGATTTATAAGAGTGAAAAAAAGACAGAAAATCTTAGACGTCAACTGAGCTTATGTCCATCCATTATTCCGGTCTTTGGTCGTGTCCAAATCGAAGAATAATAGATGATATATATGCTCCGATATAAAGGACGGTCGATCTATTTTTGGAGTTTCACAGGTATACATCTGAACAATCAGCGCTCGTGAATAAGCTGGTGCCCTGCGCTTATCTTTAGAGTAGCGCTTCAGAAATCTGGAGTTTACGATTACAATAGACACAGATAGTTCAGGTAGGTTACAGGATATATAGATAAGGCTTGTTGGGTATAGCAGTAAAAGGCTATTCGACAAGCAGGCAATTCATAGATAGACTAGCTAACTCTACCACGATGCCCACATGTATCCCATTTAGAACCCATATTCCCACATGGGACACGTATAGAGCCCATATGGGTCCCATCTAATGCCCACAGAACGCTGACAGGGAAGGTCATAGGCGTAACTTTGTATTTGACGTTGGTGTCCGAAAACCACCACTTTTAAAAGTGGTGGTGGTGAAAATCAACATCACTTTCTGGGCCTGTGCTGAAATATTTCGAAACGAGTAGTTCACTGTTATCTGCGAGTGACCTTAAAGCGGCGGTCAAAGCATACTAAATTCGTATATATATATATATATATATATATATATATATATATATATATATATATATATATATATATAGGGATTGGAAGGGTAGGGGGAAGGATGAGGGGAGGGAAAGGGAGGAGGGGAAATGGTCATCATCACTTTGTGGGGCAAAGTAATTACGCCGTTCTAACTTGTAGAAGGCACAGGGTTGCCACATTCATAAGGGACCATCTCTTTGTTTCACACCGTAGAATGAGTGGACTATAATAGTCTATAGGGCCTACGTATTTTCAAACTGATCGTGATCGTATGTTTAGAAGTGTTCTAAAGTGACCTTTGCTGAAGTAAGATTTCAGATAGCAGAGATCTTTGTGTATTACGACCGGGTGCGTGACCTATGACCTAGTTCACTGCAAGGCAGGGCTGTAGTGGTAAAATTTGAGGTGAGTATACGCTACCGGTGACCAGCGGCGTAAAAAAAAATTTGAAGACCTTTTTTTAGGAACAATTTCAGACTTTTCACCAATTCTCAGAAAATTTTCACACTTTTTACGATTTTGTCTCTGAAAAAGTTGATGACCTTTATTTTTTTTTTTATTTATTTTTTTTTTAGTCATTCGCCCTAAAAACCTTAAAAACCTCTCTTTTTTGAAAAATTTTCGTTCCCAGAGGTAAGTATACGCTGTATACCCGCGTATACCCTCATCTACAGCCATGAGTATACGCTCTCAAATTTCTCTAGAGGTAAGTATACGCTGTATACCCGCGTATACGCTCGACTACAGCCCTGCTGCAAGGGGTTGAAGATTACACGCGCGCAGAACTGAGAAGCAAGCACAGCTAAAAATTGGAACGATTGCGTTTACAGACTGGAGGTAGAAATTAATTATTTATAGGCCTAAAAGAATATTTAATAAAGAAAATACACGTAAAATCGAACTCGTTTCTTAACAGTATGCATATATGTGCGTCTGTATTGCATTGTATGTATGTATGGCTGTATGTATGTACGGACGTATACATGTATCTAGAATTCTAGATTCTAGACACTAATTCACAAAAATGCTGCCTGCGTCAAACTGATTACGTCATTAAGCCGTTCCCGCCAAATCGAGCCGCTAGCGAACTTATACGGAGGCATTGAAAAAGACTACAGAATAATTATTATAGTATGATGATATCATACCTAAAAATAGCATCAGCCTCGCTTTCAGAAGTTTGCTGACATTTGAGCGTCTAGCTTATTGTGGGGTTTGAGATTTAATTTAAGAAAGACTTTAATAGCGATTTGAAGGTCGGCAGTGAACAGCAAGTAGGCCTATGGACTAAGCCAAACGTTCGATTAGGGTGAGTTCTGCAGTGGAGCCTGCTCTGTTGAACTCAGCCAGTGTTAAAAGCTGACGAAGTTGGCGAGCTATAGGTGAGGAGACTTTTTATTTTATCTTTTTGAGTAAATTACATGATAATTGTGATGTGAGAATATTTAAAATTTTGTTCACTTAAATTCTACTGATTATGACTATGTTGTGCCATCGGTTGATGCCTTGTGCACTAGACACGGGCGCGATAGAAGTTACTAATTACAAGTTGACTGATTTAAATCAAGGAAAATTACACAGTGAAACTAGTTCAACAGAAAAATGCTGGACGTATCTGGTCATCTCTGACTGATGCTTTTTATCCATTAATCCCCTCTGAATCGCTGCTCTCCCCTCTGCATTCCGCAGATTCTCGGTCCCTTCATCATGATTGAAACCCGTCCCCCATCCTCCTCCTCATGTTCCTCTATCTATCACCCCTGGGTTTTCCACTCAAAACTGAAGTCTCACCTTTTCAAGTACTCGTACCCTGAGTCCCTGACTCATCTGATATTCCGCCTTCCAATTCTTCTTGCCCTAAACGACACCCAACATGACAGCTGCTCTGCCTCTCTTGATCTGGCCCCCAAGAAACTGGACTCAGACCTCCTTTGGACCACTCTCTGGAAAACCTCCTCTGATTTGACGTAGCACTCGTGAATAAGCCGATGCCCTGTGCTTGGCCTTTGACTGGCGCTTTAGAAGTTTAGAGGTCGCAATTACGATATGATCCAATCTAGTTCAGATTTAGTAATTTTATTTATGAGACATCATCTACATGTGTTGAGTGTGGAGTGGCGCCTCTCGCGTGAGTTATAATCTAAGTTTTTGGGAGGCTATTGGTCCCTCGGACCCGCTCCGCAGTCAGGCAACGCCGAGCCTTCTCGGTTGTTGGCCCGTCTACCTGGAATGGTCTTCCGATATCCTTACGCTGCTTCCCCCGGAATAATTCACCTGTTTTCTTACGACAACTCAATACCTATCTGTTTAGCCGTGGCTGGGCTGGGAGCGCATCTGAGTAGGTCTGTTGAAGAAGCGCTATATAAATTTCCAGAATGAATGAATGAAAGAGTGTTGAAGATGCATACAAGTCAGTCAGCATCAGAGGTGGAACTAATGAAGGTCGTATGATTATCTCGGCAGGGCATCTCTCAAAGGCTCAACAGCTGCCTCTGAAGATGACAGCTGGAACTATAGCAGAGGCATTTGCATGGACATAGATTATGCAAGAGGTTTCAGACTGTGCCTTGCATCGTCTCACTGTGCAGTTGATTGCACAGCTTGGGACTCGCCTGATGATGATGCTGTTGTATCAGGCCCTGGTAGATACCGTTCTACCCCACCCAGGCTACTTAGCAAGCAGTTTCTGTCACACCTTACATGTCAGATAAAGGTATAAAGTCTGTGCCGAGAGTAAAACCGAAACACTGGCTGATACAAAGACACTAAGACTGCAACCTCTTGGTAGAAATGTAATGTCCATCTGTGCACCAGCAACTGTTTTGCACTAAGACATGCTGATGCTGATGCTGTGTAAATAAATTTCTGGAAACTTTAAGACACAAAGCTTCGAGCCAGAGTCTGCTGATTCAGAACATATATACTTTATCATACTTAACTGTAACCCTTGCTGCACTGTTCAACAGTTCAAGGGTCAAGGAGGCATAGGTAAGAAGAACCAAGAACAAAGAGTAAATGAATAAACAAATAGCATTTTCAGATAACTTCAAGAGTCACAAGTGTCAAGCTCCCGCAGACACATAGAGCCCAAGTGACATTATTTGCCGCTAGTAACTAGACGTAAAAGGGTCACCACAGTAGAACGGTCAGCATCAGTCCACAGACTCTCTTGGACTTTCAAACTGGACAGTGGTGCAGGCAGAGGCGCGTTTACACGTAGGCGCACTAGGCGCGCGCCTAGGGTCCCCAAATCTCGGAGCGCCCCAAACGAATGAAAATATTTCTTCAATTATAGAATTATTCAATGCAATTTGTGATGAATTTATCACAATAATGGGGACAATTTAAGAGCTCAATTTATTCAAGAAGTAAAAATGGCCACGTATATCGCGTTGATTGTTGATTCAACACCCGATGTCAGTTCTTTTTACTAAAATCATTAAATCAAATAACTTCACATTCCTTAAAAATAGCTTCTATAACTAATCACAATTACAGTGCCAGTGTCACAAAACCGCTTCAAGTTCAACTTCGTGGGTTTTTGTACATGATAGGTAGGGCTTAAATACCACCAGAGTCTCAGCTCTCAGTTTACAAGTTCAAAAGGGCCCCCAAAAATGTTTGCGCCTAGGGCCCCGTTTTCTGTAAACGCGACTCTGGGTGCAGGACCACTGTCCCTTAGTAACCTGAAACTCCTTAAAAACTTTTGAATACGGTCCAAAACACATTGAACGAGAAAGAAATAACGACAAGTGCAAGAACACATACTATATCACATTACTAGTCCTAACGAATAAAATTATTGAGTAAACTCCAACTAATTGATATTAAATGGCATGCTGTCGCCTTGGCAATGTGCAAATTATGCACAATTAATCTGCCCAGCGTGTATGTACAGTAGACATATGTCTAAAATATAAGTTTCCGAACTCGTTTCCTGACACGTAGATTATATATAATTTCAACTTAACATTTCTTCAGCAATGAAAAAGCCAAAACTATCAGCTTATTCATTTGTGCTTAATTTAAAAAAACAAAACCATCAATCCTGCTGAATTTCAAGGCAATCGGAAGTTATTTGTAATTTCAAAAAGAGGCATAGCTAAGGGGTGCAGGGGGTTCATGTGTCCCCAGGCGCAAAAAGAAGGGGGCGTCAAAATGAGGGTTAAGACAAATAATTTTACTCTTAATTTTGATGCAATTTTAACTAATATATCCCCAAAAAATTTATAAGATTAATTTTGGCACCCTAAACATATCCAGTTATATCCTCATTACTTACAAACCAGTTCTCAGGTGTGATTTTGGGGCCCCATTAAGCACTAAGGGGCCCTTAGTAAGGGCACCATGCATGCAATAGAAAACTTAGAACTCCTTAAAGTGATGACATCACCAAATTTATTAGTATACAATTCACACGGTCACAAATCTCACAATAAACCAGAGCATAACTTTATTAGTAACCCACAAAGTGAATTGTGAAGAAAATGTGAAAACACTAGCACAACGGGGGATTGGAAATGAACCACTGGGTGTGCAAGGAAGACTTAACTACATGGGGGTCCTAAGAAAGACTTGGGGGTTGAACCCCCAAACCCCGGACAATTCTTACCCTGGTGTTAATACAGTTGCTAACATGGACCTAAGCAATAGTTTCATAATAATGCAGCTGTGATTTCCTGCTATAAAATCAATTCTTTAAATAATAAGTAATCGTATAATATAGCATAATTTATAGACTTCAGATTCAGTAAACTCTGCACATCCTAAAATGAAATCACTAGTATGTGATCAGTATCGAATGGTACTCAAATGATACTTTTCTTTAAACTGAGACTTTCAGCAACCATTGTGAAAGGAAAACTTTATGCATTTAAGTACCAGGTAAGAAGAGCTTAAACACTGCACACAATGCAATATAATTATATAAGCTGTACAATTCAAGTAAGGCCTAACCTACAGAATGGACAGTGGCAGCACTGCTTGTTTATTGATTCATAACTCTATACAGTAACTGAAGAAGTCGCGTATGCTTGTCATTTTTAGTCAATAATTAATGCCTATTTATATAGAGAAAACTCGGAAAGAAAACTCAGGAGTACCTAGGATTAAACCCTGTAGCAGCCCAGAGGAGACGGGGGTCCGTGGTGAGCAGGTAGAATAAGAAAACACCGACTGTGTTCCGTCAGAGAGAAGCAGAAAAGACAACCCACGGTACTAACTATTAATCTATTCACCAGTCACAGTAGCAAATACAAATGAAAAGAAACCAGAGAAAGAACCTACAGGGGACAATCCCACCTCCGAACAACAAAAAAGATTTAAACAAGTCAAATGCATATAGGCCTACATGAAAATTATAAACAAAAATCGCTATTTATGGACGGTAGAACATTTTCTTCAGAAATCTCGTTTTTCATGTTCCCAACTTTTCCTCGTCCTACCGGCATCCGTATATTGGGAAACACTATTAACACATCAAAGACTTACCCCGAAATCGAACTATCGAGGCGCTATAAAAGAACGCCCGCGTCGACAGCGTCTAATGCAGCCTGCGTTTGTGCATTTAACTAAATTGCCGCAACATTTAGCGTCTCATTTACTACGACTAACATTTGTAGATAGTATCCAGAGTATGATTTTAACCAGAAAGTAGCCTAACAAACTACAATAGATGGGTTCAGACTATCTCGTGTTGAAGAATGAAGATACAGTTTACTCACGAATGTTGCTCCTGCGTTCAGTGTTATAGTAGTCTCCAAACAGACGCGCTTATATCCACGTGCAAAGTCTAGATGGTCGACCGCACGCAATTTATTGCTTTAGCCATAAGCGTTAAACATTTAAGAATATATTTTAAAGTAGAAGATTTTCTGATGCATAAGAGGAACTTGGCGACCACTTCTTTCCATTTTCGAAGCGATTTGTTATAAGCGAATAAGGCAAAAACGAAAACAACGGCGTGACCCAAACTGAACGCCGTATCAACACAATGTATTGAGGGTGTGATCGGTGATTTCGACTTTTTATATGCTTGCGACACCTAGTGTCAGTTTTTGCAACTGTTCATTGAGTTTCTTAATATTAGAACTGTGAACTCGGTTTTGTGTACAGTCTTTCAGTGCGAAATATTGCCGTATATATTTAGTGCGTTTACCTTAGTTTCACGTCTGTATAATATATATTATAGATGCATAACGTTTAGTGTCTTAGTGAAGTACGTGGTTAGCCGGTCGCGGCAGGCAGCCGCGCGCTATATGTAGGCTATATAATTAGATTTCGTTTAGGCGTAGAGAGCACAGGTGTCTAAAAAGGCGCGAAGATTTATGCTGACTGTAGATTTTGAATTTGTGTGTTCTCTGTAGAAGTGTTGCTGACTATTTTTTAATACTGAATTCATTTATGTGTGTGAAACAAAGATATTAAAAACTGCGTTTCTTCTTCTTCAGTAAAGGCTATGCTACACAGTAGAAATTAAGCTACTTATACGTAGACCGAAGCAGGACGTTTTGGCGCCGCCGTTTTGATACGCCGACTTGTAGATCAGAGAAGGAACAGAGCAGATACAGCGGTAGACATCAAAGTATATATTATACGATACGGGCTTCGTATTATAGGCCTATTATATATTATACGATGTATATATATTCGATACGGGCTCTTTGTCCTGCGCCAAAACGTCCTGCGCCAAAACGGCCGTGCGCCAAAACGTCCTGCGCCAAAACGGCCGTGCGCCAAAACGTCCTGCGCCAAAACGGCTGCGCCAAAATGGTCAAGAATCGTAGTCGCAATTATCTGAAAATTTCTAAAGCGTTGCACTAAAGCTAAGCGCAGGGAACAAGCTTATTCACGAGCGCTGCGTGTTGCGTGTCCGAATGGTTCTCCAGAGATGGTCAAGGGAAGAAGTTTTACGAAGTTAATGACTTAATTTTCCCGTCTCTGTTTTTCCCGTAGCGCCCTTTGCAGAACTCATATAGAAGTATGCACACAGTATTCACTCACACATAAATTCACCTGCCACACGAAGGCAGGTTGACAATCCTCTTCTCACCGACAGTGTGTGGTCAATGTACTCATTTTATGGATGCGCTTGGTATGGGATTAGTTGGACCTAAGTTAGACTTCCACTTGGAATCTCTTGGACTTTCGCTTGGTGTATACGGCCGAGACGACGCGCATGCGCTCGTAGTGCCCTGCGCCTGCATGGCGTTTAAGTAGGTTTTTTACCAATACGATTACGATAAGATGTTTTAAAACATCTTTTTGCCGTGATGGGACTCTGAACCTCCGACTTCTCGGTTAATAGTCTAGCAGACTATACTCTCTAGGCTATCGAGAGAATTTAAGTAAAAACCCACACTGGAGAAAAGTCATACAAATATTTTCGTAGGGTCTACGTCTATGCGAGAGCCCACCAGTGGTGACTTGTTCCAGTCATCTCAGCAGTATTTTCATACGTGTGGTCTTTTGATCCTAGCGGCCTTTAAGATCACTTTTGCTAAATTGCTAGAGAATCCAAAGCTTTTGTTGGGCACCTGAAAGGTGCTATAAAGAATCTACATAAGCTCACACATACATATGCACATGCGTACCTGCATACATACATATATATATATATATATATATATATATATATATATATATATATATATATATAAATAAAGCCACTGTGTAATGAACTCAACAAATAAAGTAAGTAAGTATATATATATATATAAATATAAATATATATATATATATATAAAGTAAGTAAGTATATATATATATATACATGCACACATACATGCTTGCAGGCAATTATGGTTGGAAATCAACAATTCTATCAGGTTTATATAGAACCTCTGCAAGGAATCTACTCAGAGGCGCTCCCGACCCAGGCCAGATCGAAGAGAAATGTCTTAAGAAGACCGTAAATTAAAGAACCAGAGAAATCCACAGGAAGAGAGCGAATCTCAAGAGGGAGATCGTTCCAAATCGCAGGTCCAAACACTGAGAATGCTCTGCCTTAGACGGAGCATAACCCTTCAAATAAATATAACAAACAATGTGAATGTACCAACGTCAATATATTGAGGAAATAAGTTTCATACATGCCAGCTGCATGTCATTTAACATGATATTTACACACAACATATGCAAAACTAGCAGATATTTCACGTAAGAGAATTCGTGATAACAATGATAACAAATCGTGATAACAATTGTCTTTCAATATTTATCCACCAATGGACCCACACCCCATCGACCCGCCTATGGACCCCCAACCAATCTAAAGATAATATAACAAAGAAACATAACTAAACTGTAGATTCAAACGAAACTAACCCTAGGACATGGAAAAGCATATAGCCATTCATTAATTATTTATACATGCTAGCTGCTTGTCATTTAACATAATATTTGCACACAACAAATGCAAAACCAGCAGGTATTTCACATAAGAAAGAATTCGTGGTAACAATTGTCTTTCAATACTTATCCACCAATGGACCCACACCCCATCGACCCACCTATGGACCCCCACCCTATCCAAACATAATATAACAAAGGAATATAACTAAACTGTACATTCAAACAAAACTAACTCGAGGACATGGAAAAGCATATAGCCATTCACGGACCCCCCACCCCATCCATCCATCTCTCCTGAGGACATGGCAAAGCATGCAGCTAAAAAATATCACAACGACATGCCCACAAATAAAGCCACTGGGTGATGAACCCAAAAAATAGCCATTCACGGACCCCTACCCCATCCATCCATCTTTCCTGAGGACATATCACCACTTGGTGATAAACCCAAAAAATAAAGTAAGTAAGTAAGTATCACAAAGACATGTGATATGCCCATTCATAAAGCCACTGGGTAATGAACCCAAAAAATAAAGTAAGTAAGTAAGTATCACAAAGACATGTGATATGCCAACACATAAAGCCACTGTGTAATGAACTCAACAAATAAAGTAAGTAAGTAAGTATCACAAAGACATGTGATATGCCCACACATAAAGCCACTGGGTAATGAACCCCAAAAAATAAATTAAGTAAGTAAGTATCACAAAGACATGTGATATGCCTACACATAAAGCCAGTGGGTGATGAACCCAAAAAATACTGAGTGATGAACCCCAAAATAAAGTATGTAAGTAAGTAAGTATAGGTCCACAAGGAAAACTAGCAGTGGCTTAGTGGTACCAAAATAATACAGGTGAAAAATCACAAAACACAAATAAAGCCACTGGGAGATGACCCACCAAAAAGTACCATATAAAAAAATAATAGCTAATATTACAGCTCGTAACGCCACTGGGAGAAGAACCACCAAAAAAATACTATATGAAAAATAATAGCTAAAAATACAGCTCGTAAAGGCACTGGGAGATGAACCACCAAAAATACTATATAAAAAATAATAGCTAAAAATACAGCTCGTAAAGCCACTGGGAGATGAACCACCAAAAATACTATATAATAAATAATAGCCAATACAGCTCGTAAAGCCACTGGGTGATGAACCCAAAAAAACTACTATATAAAAAAATAAAAAACTACTATATAAAAAAATAATAAACTACTATATAAAAAAATAAAATACCCGCCCCCCGCCCATCCATCTATCCGTCCATCCATCCACCCACTAGCCATTCATTCATTCACCCACTCATTCAAGCGACCATCCATACATCCACACACCAACCCAACCACCAAGTCATTCCTTCATTCTTCCGTCCAGCCATGCACACGCCCAACCATTCATCCACTCCAAGTGATTCATTCGTACGTCCATTCATCGATTCATCCCTACATCCATCCATGCACGATAATTCATTCACTCATTCGTCATTCATTCATTCACCCACTTACGTCCCGGCAGATTTCTGTCTGTGTATCCATACATCATACATCAATGCATCCATCGATATATGCATTCATCCATTAGCCGTCTCTACCCACACTCATCGACTCATCCATTCGTCCATCCAAGTAGAGGCTCGAGAAGGAAACCCTGACTGAATGTCCGAGCTCTGCTCAAAGGTTGAGAGTAAACTGGCGCTGTATTCATCCGACCACCTCCACCCTCTACCATCCATCCACCCATTCATACATCCACCCACCAAGCAAGCAAACGGTCACCCACTAGGCCATTCAGCAATTCATCCATTCCTCTCATCCATCCCTACATCCATCCATCCATCAAGTCATAATTCATGTATTCAACCATTCATCCATCCATCCTAACACCAATTCACCCATCAAGTCTTCATTCACTCATCGTTCCAACCACCCTGTTTGAAGATCGAAGTTCTACCAAGATATCGAAATCCGGTCTGAAGATCCAAGCCCCAGAAATGCCTAAAGAGAAAAGCTTTGGCCTGTGCTGTTATTTTACCAATAAAACTTATCTTATATGGCTATTTATAAAGCGCCGCTCACAGTATACACTATTCAGAGGCGCTCCCAGCGTGACAGCCCCGAGGAAAAAGGAAGGTCTTCAGGCAATGGAGAGAAGAGGGCGAGATCCCAAACAATATCTTGCTACGGAGTGAGTGGGTAGGTCATTCCATAAGGAAGGGCCAAGGATGGCAAAAGTACGATGCTGAGCCAACAAAGTCCTAGCCCGAGGGAGAAGGAGATCAAGGCGGTCAGCAAACCGAGGAGGGCGGGAAGAGAGAGCAGAGAGAGAGGTTTACGCATTAGGTCACTCTCGACTTTACACTGACAACATCCTCTCATCTAATTATACCTTAAATGCATGCCTCTCAGTATGCCTTGACTCAGAGCTCCAGCTACTACTTTCTAGCTTCTTTCCTCTGCTATCGGTCTCAGCAAGTGGGTATTGGTATTGCTCGATCGGATCGTTCTATCTATACAATAACATACAATACAACTGTATTTTTATATTGCCCTCCTTACAAAGTTCAGAAGTGCACACGACCATACGACAGAACATCGATGGCGCTGGGTCAGCGGCTTGAGGTAGATTCGAACCTGCGACCCTCCCGTTACAAAGGCACCGAATATACCACTAAACCACTGCTAGTTTCCCCCGTGGACCTATACTTACCTATTTGCCTCTTCTGATTCCCCTCTCACTGTCCTCAACTCAGTATTTCTCATTGGCCTTCAAACATCTGGATATCTAGCTGCTCTTTACCTGTCGGCTGACTAACCGCGCCCTGGATTCGCATTTCTGTGTAACTTTGCGCCCGTTAAAATTTTTCGTAATAATAATAACAATAATAATAAGTAATAATAATAATGTTCGAAAGCTTGGCAGAAAAAGTGGAAATCTATGAATACTGTCGATCAGAACAGAAATGTCAAAAATGCTTAGTTTATGTCAGGGTATTTTTTATATGCTAACTGTTTCCCCACCAGCCCTCTCAAATCTGCATACCAGTACTTGCCATTTTCCTCATCAGTGAATTTTGTCCATTTTAGTCCCACCAGTCGCCACCAATGATGAAATGATTCAATAAATTCTATTTTATTATGACCTTGAGGCTTGAAGGTCAAATCCTCATTAATAATGAGTTTTATATATTTTGATAATTTTGATAATCTGACTGTCTGAAAGTTCAAATATTTGACTCACTAATAATGAGTTTTATATATTTTGATAATTTGACTGCCTGAAAGTTCAAATATTTGACTTAAATTACGCGCGAAAAATGTCCTTTTTCAAAATATCCCCACAAGTGGAAATTTCTTTTAAAATGCTCTGTTTTAGCTTTCAACAAAGCATGGAAACCTGTGGATAAGGGCGATCTGAAGAAAAATGCCAAAATGTTAATTTATCTATCAACAAAGCCTGGAAATCTATAGATAAGGGTTGTCACGAGAGAAAAGCCAAAAAATGATCGAGAAACATTAAACCGGTCGACCGTTTATGCCAAGCACTCGAACATAACAGCACACGCCTAAGATTTTCTCTTTGGAGGCATTGGAGATCTAGGCCTTGGATATCAGGCTGGATTTCGATATATTGGTAGAACTTCGATCTTCAAACAGAGTGGATGGAACGATGAATGAATGAAGACTCGATGGGTGAACTGGTGTAAGGGTGGGTGGGTGAATGGTTGAATACACGAATCATGACGAGATGGGTGAACGGATGAAGGGGTGAATGGGGGAACGGATGAATTGCTGAACGGTCTAGCGGATGCCGTTGCCGCTTGGTGGTAGGATGGATGAATGGAGGATGGATGGGAGGATGGGTGGCGGTCGGATGGATACAGCGTCAGCTCACTCTCAACCCTTGAGCAGAGCTAGGGCATTCAGACAGAGTTTCCATCTCGAGCCTCTACTTGGATGTACGAATGGATGAGTCGATGAGTGCGGGGAGGGGCGGGTAATGGATGTATGCATATACTGATGGATGCATTGATGGATGATGGATGGGTACACATACAGAGAAATCTGGAGGGTTCGTAAGTGGGTGAATGAATGAATGATGAATGAGTGAATGAACGATCGATGCGTGGATGGATGTAGGAATGAATAGATGAATGGGCGTACGAATGAATCACTTGGAGTGGATGAATGGATGGGCGTGTGCATGGCTGGACGGAAGAATGAAGGAATGACTTGGTGGTTGGGTTGGTGTGTGGATGGTCGCTTGAATGAGTGGGTGAATGGCTAGTGGGTGGATGGATGGACGGATGGATGGATGGTTTCAAAATAATAATACATACAATAATACAAACAATAATAAAAATAATAATAATAAAAATAATACCCGCAAACAATAGAGCCGGATGGATGGGGCCTTAGGGGCCATCCACTTAGTATGTACACATATTCGGAAAATTACTCCTTATAACACCTAACAACAGACCTAATGCATATCAAACAGACATACCTATGGGATACGTCGTATAAAATGTATATAAGCTATAGACTAACATTGACATGTCGACATATAGATATGTCGTTTGTAGCTAATGTAGGGACTGTAGATCTATGAATGTAGGTCTGTATAAGGGTACGCCTATAGGATCTATTGTATTCATTCATTCATTTGAGCATTTATATAGCGCCCCTTCAAGGGGCTACTCAGAGGCGCTCCCGACTCCAGCACGAACGAACAAAGCAGTTTTTAAAGCAGTATAGAAATACTCAGATTGGATTTTAGGAAGGAGACGCAGCGCCAGAGGTAAGGCATTCCATACCGCTGGGCCAACCACCAGAAAGGCTCGATTTTGCATAGTTGCAGTACGAGCAAATGGGACCGTGAGTTCCCCCCTCTCTGCAGAACGAAGTAGTCGGCCGCGGGTCTCGCTGACAGGTTGGCAGAGGGACCTAAGATAGGTCGGAGCAAGACCCAACTGGCAACGCCAGACCAAGGAGGCAATCCGATACTGGATGCGCAGAGCAACAGGTAACCAATGTAGGTCACAAAGCATGAAGTCAGACACCTGGTCAAACTTGGACAGCCGACCAATGAGTCGGGCAGCAGCACGCATGACGCGCTCAAGGCAGGCCAAGCGCACCGCAGGCAGGCCAATATAGAGAGAGGAGCAATAGTCTACCCGGGCTGTGATGAAAGCATGGACCAGGGTGGAAATTACAGATGGGGATAGAGCACGAGCAATGGTACGGAGCTGGCGCAGTTGATAAAAGCAGTCGCGGGTTAAGCGACGAAGCTGCGGCAGGAAAGTAAGCTCCTGATCGAGTATGACGCCAAGGTCGCGCACGGTAGGAGAGAAGGAGAATGAGGGGAATTCAGCAGCGAGCGAGGCCAGGTCAAGCCCAGCCAATCGCTGCCATGCACCCAACCAGATGAATTTAGTTTTAGAGGAATTCAGTTTGAGGCGGTTGGAAGCCATCCAGGCCTCTAAGGCCCCTAAGAGCCTATATATTAGGCTATATATATAATATATAGCCTAATATACATAGATATGTCGTTTATAACGAATGCAGGAACGTAGGACTGTAAATATATAGCTAATACAGCGATGGTCGGCGATGGCCGTGGGGTCCAAAGGGATGGGCTAGGTCAAGGTGCATCGCCGAAAGGAGTGATCTACGGAAAAGAAAGAGAGTCGGGCTAAGTGAGTCGACGAGGACAGTCGTGCTAGAGGTGTCGACGAGAAAAGTCGAAGAAGAACGGTCGACGAAAAGGAGCCGAACGGAAGACAGTCGACGAAGGGGCGTCGGGTGAATACAGTCAACAGAGACCGATATTTTAGTCTACATCTTGTATACTATACGGTATCTTAGGACGTCCTGTCATTGGTCAAAGTGGCACAATGTGACTGACTGGTTTGAAATACACTTGGGATATTCGCTTCCGAGATAATATAAAAAAAAGTACATGGCTTTTGTGTCGACCATTAAAACTGGGCCAAGCTAACATGGGAATTGATTAGAAAAAAGAGGCTCCAATGGACGTCAACGTCCCACTAACAGGGCTCCCGTGAGATGCGGGCAGAGATGAATCGACTGCATGGAGAAGGAAGGGGATACTCGTACATCCCTGATGGAGTCACAATGGAAGGTGAGCACTATAACACCGGTGCCCCTCCCCCCGTTTCCTATCCATACATAAATACTTAAAGGGTGCATACATAAATACATAAAGTATGTATACATGCATGAGTGGCCCATAATAAAGTATCATTAGCCCCCAAATAGGTAACATATATGAGCTTGAGTTAACCCCCTCCCTCTCCGTGTGTACATACTAATGGATGGCCCCTTACCATACTTCCAACCTTAGGACGGATTTAGGGTCCCCTCGGGTCGATGGGGTTCCCAGAGTCCAGCTGTGACGCAGAGATAAGGCATCTGAGTTCGGTCCCTTTGGATTTCTTGTTCTTGACTGTGGACGTTAGGGTGGATGGCAGCAGCAGCATTTGTTTTGTGGAGTTGATTCAATGTGAAGACAGGATAATGTTAAGTTCTTCTCTAATCCCTTGCTGTTTGCCACTGCTGAACTGTTTGAACCATTTACAGCTGATGATCGAGTATTTGATCTATTGGCGATCACCAAGGAACCACTTGTTGCAGGAAGAGAGCGAATGCCCTGACCACTAGATGAGTTTACAAAACTCTTCCTATCCTTGATTTCTTTGGTACCATTTGCATCAGATGCAGATATACGGAGTTGAAACAGGAGGGATTCTTTGTCAGGCGTGAAAGACTTGCATCAGAATCGCAGGTCACTGCGGCGGACTTCTCCGGAAGGTCACCAGAGCTGTTCCGGTGCTGCTGCTGCTGCTGCTGCTGCTGCCATCTGGAGAGATGTTTCCGTAGTTCAGCAGTTGATGAAGTATTTCTGTATTTGTGGAATATTTCGCCGCGAGGAGCTCTAAAAGTCTGATGTTCTGTGATGTTAAGCATAAGTTTTGATTCACTGGAATCGACTGTTTCTCTACTGCAGTCCATTGTCCAAAGCACTCTTAAAATCACCAGCAGCTATAGGAGGCGATAAGGAGGCTTTCAACTGCATTCTGATTTAGAGTCTGAATTTCTGGTAGGGGACAGTCCTTTCCCCTCTAGCAACTGTCGTCTGAGATTGCAATTCACTTCCTTCAGTTGTCAGAGGCTCAGAAGTGTTCTTTACAGAACTAATTTGGCAGACCTCGGAAACGTTTGAGGCAGTATACATGGGAAAAGTCTTTGATTTATCGATGATACCTTTGTACGTGGCTCCCAAGCTTAGTCACCAGTTTGTTGTAACCTCGTGAAGGCGGAGCCATCAACATCGACATCATTTCCTCAAGTTTCGGTAGAAAATGTATTGGGAGTTGTGGCGATCATTTCGTTGTGAGCTTCCAAGCCAACTGGTATAACAGCTGAAGAACTGCAGTGCAACATTTCTTCAGTACTTGCCAGACATTTTAACTCGGTACTTTTACTGCAGCAATTATTGCCACTAACATTTTAATTTATAGCCTGCGACAGTTCGTCTGAGGTTTTTTTTTTACTGAGCAGCTTCCTGTCACTGTCGTTTGCTGAGGAATCTCTTTTCTTGAGAAACTGAACGTTGAATACCGAGCTACACCATTAGGGGAATCTTCAATGCTAACACGAGAATCGTAATTCTCCAACACTGCATTCCTCACCTTCTGGTTTCAAATTGTTCCTGCTAACTTCTTGTCCCAATTCTGTGCTGTGCAAGATATCGCCTGCTTTTGATTCCAGAACAAAACCAGGTAGCTGACTCATATTATATCAACTTTAACTGCCTTCAAATTCAATTCCTCTGCTGGACTTGAATCTGCATTACGTGACTCAGTCGCTGACTTTCCACATTGTTCTGAAGTCATAGACTTATTAGAAGGTGCTACTACTACACTAGCAGTTTGGTCTTTGCATTTCCGAAGCTACAAACATACATTTATACACACAGATAAGAAATATGCAATTACTAATCTTCATACATATTGCAAAAGCAATCAGTTCAAAAGCAATCAGTTCAAGACAATCACCTCTAAATCCAATCATTAAATCCACCTCTTCCCCTCCTGTCTGTGTCTTTTGGCCTCACATTCAAAAACTGAAATATGCATATTTACATTGACTCTATTTACATAAACTCCTTACTATATCCACACCAGTTTCATCAGACCATTGCAAAAATGTCATTCACCTTGATAATGTCTCACCTTTCCCTTGGCCTGCTTTGTGGATCACACTACAGAAAAATCCTGCCAGACTCCTTGACTTCTTGAGTTTCCTTTCAAAAGGGAGTGTGAATAAGGTTTTAACTGTCTTATCGTTGTACTCCAACTCAGAATCAAACTGCAAACCTTTAATTGCTATAGAAGATTTTAAATGATATGTTTAAAGTAACAATATCCTTTTTAAAGCACACAGTGCTTTGAAGACACACTATCCAAATAATCCAAGTAAGTCTATTATCACAGTGACACTTGGAGCTCTTGGCAGGAAGGGAGAAAATAAGGAACATTGAGTTTCCGTTTCCATCTCAGCTGAAATATATCTCAATCTCGACCCACTGTCCTAGCCATTTTTATAAAGGTCTCTACAAAGTGTGCCACCTTTCTCATTACATAACTATTGCTTATATCTTTTGACGGTAACACTTGGTTCTACAGTTGCAATTACTATGTTGCATATTTCAATGTCACTTATGAAACTCTACTGTTGAAATACATGAAGTTTAAATTCACTTTCAAAACGATGTTGGCACTGTGGTATTTGGCTCAGACTAAGGATCATGTGAACTTGAAGAAAACGCAAGACGAGGAAACAACAGACCGGCGTATCGGACAGTCAGAAATCTCACCAGATCGTTTCAGGCGCGCAAAATAGCTATTAAAGACATATCCGGAAAGAAGTTAGTTGACCCGATGAAGGTCAATGAACGTTGGAAGGAATATTGTGAGGGACTTTATACAGGCAATAAAGACGAGATAACGTTCGAAATCCCGGAAAGGGAACCGCCACCACTACGAGAAGAAATCGAACGCGCTTTGCTCAAAGCTTCTTTGCACAAAGCCTCGGGGCCAGACGATGTCGCCACCGAGCTCCTCAGATTTGGTGGTGATATGACTCTTACCACGTTACATAAGATCTGTACTGATGTCTGGATAACGGGGGTTTGGCCCGACGACTGGACGCAATCGGTTTTCATCCCTTTACCAAAAAAAGGTGACCTACTTTGTTGTGAGAACTACAGAACCATCGCGCTGGTTTCTCACGCCAGCAAAATTCTCCTCAGAGTCATTCTAGAGCGTATTCAAACCAAGCTTGACAGCGAATTACCTCCTGAACAGGCCGGTTTCAGACCTAAGCGAGGCACTCGCGATCAGATCGCGAATCTTCGGATCATCATGGAAAAAGCAAACGAGAGAAACCAACCTCTCTACTTTTGCTTCATCGATTTTACGAAAGCGTTCGATATGGTACAACATGGTCAACTGTGGTTGACCATGCTAGATGAGTCATTTTCCGGTAAATGCATAAATTGACAATTCAGCTGTCCCCGGTCATTTCTCAGAAAACAATACCTAGTCTGATCATGCTAAGTGATTAGATTAAAACGTTATTGATCAGTCAACAATTTAAGACCTTTGAAAGTAATTCAGAGCAATAAAATAATTTATTAAAATTCATTTTGAATTTAAAATGTTCCACTCCGTTACCGTCCCTAGGCTATAGTACATATTGCTTTCGTCTACAATTTCAAAATGATTTGCATTAAACCAAAAAATGTGACTGTTTCTTTTATAATAAACATAATTGCATATTTCTAAATACAACTTGGTGAACCGGACCTTCAGTATAATTTTTAAAAATATAGTTTAACTTGTCCCCGTAAAATTATGTCCGCTCCGTTAACATGTAAAAATTATCTCGTATCTCACAACCCTTTTAGTTCTTTGGTCTCGCAACTTAACACATCTCTTCTGTGAAGATCTATGTAAGTAAGTATGTCTTAATACAGGATCTGAATGCCAAGACAAATTTCTTACAAATTTTCATTTATTACGTACCTCATGTGTTTTTTCATTATACATCCACTCCGTTACTGCATTTTTGCAATGATTATGAATAAATTTTATATAAATAATATTTTTAATATAACATTTATAAGCTATATAATGAGTGTACCGACGATTAATGTGGACGCATGAGAGATAATATGATATTTACCGTGTTGATACACAAATTGTCCACTCCGTTAACTGTCCACTCCGTTACCATAAATGTGACCCTTGAGGTACTAAAATTTATTCCGCTGTCAGGATAAGTCGTCTACTTAAATTATCATTTCTAATACAACTTATATAACAATATATGACATTTTAAATAAATTTTTGTTTCGGCAGACTGTTTTTAAAAAGTTCACTTTTCACATTTTGTGCTCAATTCTCGACAGATGGTAACGGAGCGGAACTTTTTATGGTAATTTTTTATGTAATTTTGATGTTATGAGCAGATTTTTAAGACACCATCATAAATATTTTAATGTTTTTTTGTTCATTTGATCACTGGTAATGATTGGCTCAAGTGATTTTTATTTTGTTAGTTGGCCCAAAAAAATACAGTCAACTTTACATTGATTAGATTTTCTATTTTTCTTTCGGTAACGGAGTGGAATTTCTTAACAAAATTTAAAATGTGATGGAATTAAATAATCATTTGTATTGTAATTTCTTTTATATTTCTTTTATTAACATTAATGCTAAAAACATATTGGCATGTCAAACTACGCAGTAGGAAGCTGTCTACTATATAGAAATAGCTCATATGTTTTTGGTAACGGAGTAACGGAGTGGACAAAGATTTTCGTAGGGCTATTTTCTTTCTGCTAAAAACTTCATAATTTTACATATTAGTGCAAAACCAAATATATATTAGTGAAATAGAAATATTAAAGATTTGCTCCAAACAAAAATCAATGTAATTTGCAAAAAAAATTTTTTTGCTTCTTCAAAAAGTGAATGTGACATATTACCGGAAAATGACTCAGATATGGGTTTTCCCCCACAGCTTGTCCAATTGTTGAGGAACCTCTACAAACAACAACGCGCAGCCGTCAGAACGGATAACATCACCTCTGACTGGTTCCGTGTTAAGAAAGGCGTTCGGCAGGGTTGTAACATCTCTCCTTGCCTATTTAACATCCTGGCGGAACAAGTGATGCGCAAGGCGCTTGACGGGTTTATGGGTGGCTTCAGAATTGGCGGTAGGATCGTCAGTAATCTTAGATATGCGGATGACATCCTCTTGATTGCTACATCATCAGAGGAACTTCAAGAGCTCGTCAGTAGAGTCGAAGTCGCTGCCGATGAGTACGGTTTAAAGATAAATGCTTCAAAGACGAAAGTTATGACCAACACCGATGAGGTCCTTGCAGGCACGTAACTAGGCTTTTTCGTTTGGGGGGGGCTTAAGCCTTGAACATCGCAACATTTATACAGTGTTCATACGAATTTTAGCCGTAAGCATACAACGGCTTGACTTGTTTGGGGGGGGCTTCAACTTCGTTTGGGGGGGCTTAAGCCCCCCAAGCCCAACGCTAGATACGTCCCTGGGTCCTTGAGGTTTTCGTTGCAGGCGTTGGGCTCAAACAAGTTGATAACTTTACATATTTGGGTAGCAAAATTTCAAGCGACGCAAAGTGTTCAGGCGATATTAAGTCCAGGCTGGCCATGGGTATGGCAGTCATGGTGATGCTCATGAAGGTCTGGAAAAACAAATCCATCAGTACCCAAACCAAGCTCCGCTTGATGAAATCCCTGGTGTGGTCAGTCGCAACTTATGGTTGTGAATCATGGACACTAAAAAAAGCTGAGGAAGAGCAAATTCAAATTTTTGAGAATAAATGCATTCGAAAGCTTTTGCACATCTCTTGGACGCTCAAGCTTACTACAGAGCAAGTTTATCGGCTTGCTAGAACTTCCCCCCAAATCTTGGGTTCCGTCAAGGCTCGCAAACTCTCCTATTTCGGTCATATCATCAGGCTCCCTCAGGATTCATTAGAAAATGCCATCATGCTGGGTCACGTTGAAGGATATCGACGCCGTGGAAGACCACGAATTAACTGGATAGACAACATTCTTTCCTGGTCCCATCTTTCTGGATCTTATCTTCTCGCTGCTGCACGCAACAGGCGCCAGTGGAGAACCCTCGTCCATGCATGTGACCAACCGTCGCGCAGCGACGTCGGTGTTTGACATGACATGAAGGATCATGTCTTTCACCACATGACAGATAACAAAAGACAATGGCCACAGAAACTAAATTCCACAAAGCTTAATTGTGCTAATTTTCTGGAAAACAGGCTGTAACCTGAGCAAAAGGTAGTGAACTCATAAACTTATGTTTCAAGATACTTGATATTGCATCTGCTAAGGACCTCTGAAATGTGCTGCTTCAGTAACTAAACAGTTTGATCAATTTAGGATCAGGAGCCACTGCCGATCAATTTATCAATACAATACAACCACAATCTGGTAATTAGGTATCCCTCTCAGCAGTAATTAGTTAATGAGCAAGACTGCAGTGTCAGCCACACTTACATAGCAAAATGTTGGTTTTCTCCAAACAATCATTATTGGTTTTTTCCGAGTTTTTTTTCCGGAGGTTTCATCTGTGGATAGATGGCATGAGGAATGAGAGTTAACATCTGGGGAACCAGCTGTGGCATCATTCGTTTCGCCCACTCGAACAGACTGAACAGCCCTGGCTTAGGACAGCGATGATAGCAGCAGTAGTACGAAGAGCCCGTAACCCTATCTGAAATAAATTTGTTGTCTTTAGACATCTGAATCCATGTATGCAATGTGAAGTACTGGTATAATTATAATCGCAAATTTATAGGACACCGTTTCTTAAGGGCCTATATTATTATTATTAATATTATTATTACTAATTAGTAACATCTATCGTGTGGGTATCTAATGCACAAGGCGTCAACCAATGGCACATCAAAACCTATAATTATGTAGGACATATGAGCCCCATATGGGAATGCATGTCATATCCTCAGTCTATCTTCAACATAAAGCAGTAGTTTCAAAACAACTTTAGCAGCTTTCCAGAGCATCCAGTAGTTCACAATGCATAAATACTTAATTAAATTAAAGTATAAATGCATATATTATATTAAAATAAATTCATACCACAAAATCAGAATGGAAAAGGCATTCATATTTATTTTCTAACTGAGAAACACTCACTGATATTCAGAAATGAGTCAACTCGGGTTACATCACAGGAAAGAACATCGAACGATAAGCAACAAAGCCAGCCACATACCTGTTGGAGGTGGTGCTCTGCGCTTTGTTTGTCCTTTCTTTTGTAGAAGTCAATGGATCAGACTGGACAGTTGAACCAGAATTCACCACGGCAGAAGACACGAATTATTTTTTTTATTCTCTTTCTCCTCCTCTTACCCCTCCAATCATATTCAATGCTGCTGAATCCGATTTATCGAGAGACCCAGCAACGAGAAAAATGGGTTTCTTAGATTCTTCTAAGGGTGAAGGCGACATTTCTTCAAATCCGCTTGACTGTGAACTCGACGGAGAATGTCCAGTGGGATTGAGACTTCTTCCATTCCTTCACACTGTGAAGGTTATTTGTTTTCTCAGCTGGATTGCTACATCTCCAGTTCCCTCACCTTGTGAAGGTTGTATAACACCAAGCACCTGGGATCATAGTCTAACCGAGTCTTTGACACCACTCCTTGATGTCAGTGGATGTGAAACACCAAGAAGACGTGCTGGTGGACGAACAGAGAATAGAACTGTTTATCTCCATGGATGGAGGTCAATGGTTCTTTCGTATTTCATTACTCTACACTTGAAATCTTTTATATTTTTTTTATTTTTTTTTTGCATTTGGTCCTTTCTTCAGCCTCTTCGGCATAATACAAGTGTTCATGACCGATGGATGGACCTTCTACAGGAACACTCATATGATTGTCAGAGGTTCTGCGTTCGTCTGCCTTGCGTTGTACGCTTTCAGATCTGAGCAGATCTGAAAGATCCATTTTTTTCGGTTTGACTGGAATGTCTGACGCAAGATTTTTTGTTCGACTTTGTTTGAGATGGGTTGGTGGATGATCTTTTGTTGGACTTGCAGTTGACCAAGTGTTCTTTGTTATCATTGCCACTCCAACTGTACCTGTTGTATGAAGGGGAAGATGATATGAGAAACAAACAAGATGAAATACTTATATAAAGCCACCTACCTAGAACTGTGCCTCTACTACATATGCTCTCGTAAGGTTCTTAAAAGGCACCATATAAATGGCATGGTATGGTATGGAAACATATAAATAGCCAGGTACATACATATATACATACACAGGATGAGAATTGTCGAGGGTGGGTTGGGGGTTCAACCCCCAGTCTATCTTAGGACTCCACAGTGTTACAGTCAACAGATATTGGTAATATTTATTTAAAGAGAAAGGTGGCACACTTTGTTTGGGCAAATTAATTATCATTAGGCTGAAAAGTTCATGCATTGTTTTCAGGCATATTACAGAATTCGCTGCATATCATAATGAAACTGATATGCTGTCATTGTAATTTCAAATTTATATAGCACCTCGTTAAGAGAGCTGGCTTCAGCAAAAGAAACAAAACCATGACCAAAAGATATCAAAACCCATAACAGAACAGTAAAATCCAATTAACAATAAATAGGAAAATGAAAAGATAAATTACAAACCTTATTTTCCTTGTATCGGCTTAAGTCCCCGATGCAGTATTCTTTGAACAGTTTGTCGTGGTATCTCTTCGTGAGGCGTTTCTCCCTAAAACACATTTCCCAAGATACCTTCTTTTTTCGAAAAAAGTAAAAGATACGACGGCTTTCGAACCCATGATAATGATGCCAGAGAAGTCATTAGAGAAGTCACAGATTAGATTTGATTCGATGCATTCATCTCATCACTGAGTTTGATCAGATTAGCCAAACAGAAAACTCAGAATAACTCTCTTTCCTGCCAGGGATTCGAACCCACACCTCTCTTAGCTGACATTCCAGCACACTAACCCTTTGCATATCACGAAACCTGTCCACATTGTAACGTACCACGATTGCTTGACGTCACCTTCGTCACTCCAGAGGAACTTGTGATTCTCACGCAGGACATCGTAATCGGTCTTATCACGAGACCTATAAAAGTAAGTAAGTAACTAAGTAGGTAACTAAGCAAGTAACTAGGTAAGTAAGTAA